>KZ805882.1:0-12106 GCA_003073855.1 Periconia macrospinosa
TTGTGCATTTACACATTGGCTTTTATATGGTTCCCTGCCTGAGCGAATTTTAACCCTAACGCACATGGAATCTTGTAATATATATTTCTTTTAATTAAGCTAGCACATAGTTGGATCCTTGAAACTGGAGCTTCGGTAACGTACAGGAGATAGTAAAGCTCACACCCATAAACAAGATAACTGAGTTAAGGCCTTTTATAAGTAAATTGCACCTCCTTTAATAGTAAATAAGCCCTACTATTAGCTAACTACTACGTAGAAAATAGACTTTTTTTATACTAGAATTAGCTCTATGTTGGAGTTAATAATCAGAATCATTCAAAGATGTGACGCTGCATAATCGATTTAGAATTGTGTATTACAAGAGCTAGTCCTATGAGGCTGGGATTGGTCATCTACAAAAGCCTCGTTCAGGGTGAAGAGATTTCGCCACGATAGCTAAAGTTCCCAGCGACTTGCTCTATTCTTAGAGTCACACGTTAACTCTCCCCCTACCCTCTGGATTTTTTTTCATTCGCCATCCGCGGACTTCCGATCATCCCAGTCCTCGTCTTCAGTCCCCGCATCCACATGATCGTTCGCATCGAAGAAAACATCGTCATCATCATATTCCTCCTCCTGCTGCCTATCTTCCGTATTCGCAACAAAGACCACCTTTTTATCTTCCTCTCCCGCGCCGCCAGGGACGGCAAAGAAAGTGTGGTGAGCGTGCAGCGTCTTGCCCGAAATGATGAAGCCTACGGGACTTGACGACCAATCCTGCATTTTGCGGCGGGCCGAGACCCAGTCTTGTAGAAAGGCAAGGGGCTTCTCAGTGAACCCGTGGCACGATTGCTCGTGAGCGATGTTTTCGCCATTCGCAATACCCGAGTCTGTTGACGATTCATTCGTGGCTCCGGGTACCAGTCCAAGAAAGCGGAGGATGCCCTCGTATTCATGCCATTCAAAATAAATACGACCAGCGAAGAAACCCACTTCGATTCGAAGCCAAGTTGGAATCTGGTAACCTATGGGTAAAGGTGGGATGGCGTAGTAGCTCAGGTCATTGAAATGCAGCATCCTTCGCGTAACAGGAGCTGCATAGGTAAGAAGGTGTACTTGGCTATCCTGTTGATTCCGGATAATAGGGATAATCAACTCAGCCTCCTCAGGCGACAAGAGAAGGGCCTGGCCCTCTTCGCTTCTGCGACTCCAAAGGAGCCACTGTACTGGTCGCTGCGACGATGTTAGACGAATGGAGAATCATATTATTGATGGAATTTCTCTTACCAAAAAGGAATCATCCGGCCGATTATGTGGACATCGGACCGTCAATCCAAATTCTCTGGTCAGGTACAGAGATGAATGATTATCAGGCTTAGTGACACCATACCTTTTTCCCGTAGCTGTTCGCTTCAGAAAATCGAATATGTGTTCGTATCCTGCCGATTGACGAGGTGGCAGACACCCCGTCGCAGCAAATTTGACAATGTAGTGGTCGAGACGCTCAAAGGTGTATGGTTGGTACCAATTGGGCCGCTGGACTTCACGCACTTTCTCCACCTCCACCTCAACTTCAACCTCGCGCTCCTGCTCTACTTCCTGAAGAGCGGAAGCGTGAACGGCATTTCCGCTATCCTGGAACGCTCGCCGACGGGCATTTAATTCCTTGACAAAATGTTTGAGTCGTGGGGCAGTATACGTGACAGTTTGGTTTTCAGTGGTCTGTGTCTTGTTCTTGGGCTCGTAGAGGCGTACCAGGCTCTGTCGCTCTTGTTGACGCAAGGCCTGCAAATACTCCGTCCTGTGATTTTTGTCATGAAGGAAACTCGGATTGTCTAGAGCGCCCTGCGTACGACGGCAAAAATCCACCCCATGAGAATAGAAGAGCGGTGAAAGCGATTCTAACTGTTCGCAGGTCGATTGAAGCAACCAGTGGATGATATGAGCAGAATTGGGCTTTTGATAAGGAGGAATCTTAGCGACATCAACAATTGACCGGTGTACTTCGGGCGGAGCAAAGAAAACAACGGACTGTGTAGTTCCTAGTTGGCGCAGGCGCATCGCCGACTGTATGAGTGTGTCCTTCTGCAGAGACATGCCGAGCGTAAGAGCGCCCCGGGCGTTGTCTGGAAGCATCAAATCGGTTCCCCTGCAGTGAGACTCATCGATGTACACCAGAACCTCTGAAAGGTCTTCGGCGAACGGCGAGACAAGGAGCGGCATTGTCGTACCTTGCCGGTAACGAACCATCGCAACGTCGTGGTTGTTGAAATATACAGCAGCCGGCGCGGTTTTATCGATGTCAATCCATGCCCTCGCGACTTGCTCATTGGACATTTCTAAAATTTGTGCACCGGCGTCGAGGAGTACACGAATTCTAGACCTCTCCAAACGACACAACAAATCAAATTCAGTCATGCGATGACCTCTATAGTCTTCTGAAACGTGATAATCCCGATTGCGAGGCTGAAGTAGGTATGTCAACACTTCTGCTGATGTGTGAGCGAGTGATGGCAGATCGTGTTGTTCTATGGTAAGCGGTAGAATTCTACGATTGTCGTTGGTTCCGGAGAAGCCCGTAGTCAACGAGATTGACTCGTTAGCTGATGGAGAAAATAATGGAATGTCCCAACCTGACGATTGCAGCTTAACGCGGAATTGTTTGGCATGTCGCGGAAATACAAAGTTGTTAAGGTAGTAGTCGATGACACCCGTGTTGAACCTAATATCCTGCCATATGGCAAACAGCTGATTTACGTCGTCTGCGTTAATCGCCTCCCAATCACGAAAAGTGCCTTTTAGGTTGGCACAGGCATGGATGAAAACTTGGTAAGCTCGGGCCGGATCATCAGACCGAGCGACGAGCGCAAGGCTCTGGCGTACTTGTTCGAGACTTAAGCCGCTATAGTAGTGGGCCAGTATTGTAAATAGAATAGCCACATCAGGATGGCCCCACTCGGATTGGTCGGATGGGACGCCTTTTGCATTGAATGGTACAGCAATCGGATCGCGGCGTGGATCAACTCCATACTGGACATTCCATCGCTTCTTGAGAGTGAGAAGAAGGATCCGGTGGACAATTAGACCCCGGAGCAGATGGATGATCTTTTTAGTTTCAGGTTGATCAGGCATGACCGTCTTCACGAATTGAACTGTGTCCTCCGATGGTCTAACGTTGGAGATAAAGTCGCCGATAGCGGAAAGCTCAGAGCTAGAGAAGCTCTGGATCGGGAAGATACTCTGTGCACCGAGGATTTGCGTCACGATTCGCGAGAGAAGCTGCTCTTCGACGTTCCGCTGGAGGAAGAAGATGAATGGAAATCCACCATTCGGCCGATTAACAATCTCGATGCTACCAGGCACTTCATACTGTAGTGATCGGATGTTGCTTTCGACAAGTTTCAGCAAGGCTTCGATAACACGCCATCGGTATGGATGGCCATCAACGATGGTCTGATTGCCTGAAGGGAAGCACAACGCAGTGCGGGGGGAGAACACAAAGTCTGACTCATCAACGATATCCCGTGCGTTATTGTTCAGCCAGCCTTGGATTTTGATCATTGGCTCAGCTTCTTCCAGGCGCCCGTCTGACAGATGTTGCAGGCCACAGAGTTTGAACGACATGATGTGCTCCGGCGCACCAAGAAAGATGGCTGCAGTCTTCCTAGCTTGGTTTTGGATATCGAAGTAGGCTCTTGTCACTGTTTTACTCGGATTTGTACGTCGCGAGTATGGTAAATGCCGAACATCGCGCCCAACCAGGCCTCCAAGCCTTGCTTTCAGTAACGTTGCTGTACTGGGAAGAAGCTGGCGTGGAACCAATATGCGTGCTAGGTGCTTTTTGTCTGCAAGCTCAGCAGCTACCATAGGAATGATGACCGAGGTTTTGCCCTGTCTTAGGTCAGTATCAATATAACACGGCAATCGGGCGCCGGAATCTTACCTGGCCCATGTTCATTTGCAGCAGGGAATTTTGACCCGTGCCAGGACTAATTGTGGCGAGGGCAACGATAACCTGCTCATCTCGGATGAGCAAATTTCCGTCCAATTCAATCAAAAGCCAGTCAGGATGCTTGATGGGACTCCAGTTACCATGACCACGATTCTTAGTCTCTTCCGAGACTTTACGAATGTTATTCTTTAGTTGGGCATCAGTGATGCGCAAGAGCCGTTGGTGCTGAGCTATAGCAATTCCATAATCTGCTAGCATTCTCTTAAGTGCATATGCTTGCGCGGCACCGGTATGAGATCGTAACTGCTCCAGAAGACCAGTGGGAGACATACACGGAGCAAGCACCCCATGTGTTAACCAATCTAAGGCGCGCCCGTGGTTAGCAACTAGAGTCTGGCGCAAGCGATCTAGAGAGTCTCGAACACGAGACTCCACTGCCCCGCGGGTAGACATTGTCTCAAGGGCAGACACAGTGCTATTGGAGTGACTATCTTCGCATTGCTTAACAATGCAAAAGGCCTCTAGGCTCTCAACAAGATCCCCGATATACTGTTGCATCATCTTTGACTCGGATTTTGCCAGGTCCTTAAAAATTCCGCGCAATTCTTTGCACTCTGATGATTCCGAATGCACACTGGGAGCCTGCACGGCAGTTTTGGAAACGATTTTTTTGGGACGCTCGGTTAAATTCGAGTGAGCCGATTCCGGGGTAGCCGCGTGTGAGCGCTTATTAGCGTTTGGCTTCCGCCGTAGTGCTGCTGATGCTGTTTGAAATAGCGAATGAGTAGTGACGATAGCGAGCTGCGAAGTACCCCATGTAACAGTACTTTTCTGTTGTTGAAACGCTATCTTTGGTCGACAGGGTGCCATAAATCCATGACAGTCTTGAAGGAGAACTTCAACTTTGTCTATGAATTCGGACAGTTGAAAATTCTGGAAAAGTCGCGAGAATTCTGGCTCAATCACAGCCATTACCGTACTGGTAGGTACTTCCGCTACAGTGGTATATGGGTCGCCCACCGGAGTTTGGCATGGGAATTGCCTTACTAGGTGTTGTGCAAATCCCTCAATATCAATGGCGGTGGGGTCGTATGTATGAGGGAATGTCTGTTGGGCTACTGGTATTAGTCCAAACGGACCACCCAAAGCAGCAAAACTTGTCATCGTAGACCGTGTAGCACTTTTCAGGAGCTGGACAATGCCGGGAATGTGGGGGCGCTGGTGAGATCGAAATTGGAAGTATGACTCCCAGGTTGGCGCTTTAATAGTTTTGAGCTTGTCGAAAAATGCGAAGGCCAGCCAGAACATCGCAACATCAATATTGAACTGTTTATAAACAGCAAGAGTGATGACAAACATCAAGTCATATCTAAAGATTGAGACGCAAAGTCAGCTTGTCTCTGAAAAGTATACGGAAACGCGAAGCAGGGCACCACATTTGTCCTAACACCAAGACAAATGACATGTGTACCCTAGATTTGCTTACCGATCCTGATTGGTTGCACGACGACAGTACTCCACCATAGACCCTAGGCTAAGAGCCTCGTGAATATCCATACACGATGAAAGGGAGACTAGACCGGTGAACGGTTCACTAAAGCCTCCGATTCGTTCGTACCTCTCAAAAATTTTACCAAAGTTTTGGGGTACCGGCAATTTCGAAGGCCAGGTACGGATAAGGTTGGCCAAATAAAACACATTCTCTTGATAGGCGCCGCGACGGACGGCATGTCTGCTTGCATATTCCACGTCCTCGGGGACAGAGAGTTTTTCGGACATAATATTAGCACGCTCCAACCTCGCACGCTGCACTACGCCTCGCGCGGCTAGGCGCTTCGAGTGCTCTTCAGAATGAACTGCGGGTTTATAGTTTGGAAAAAGTACGCAGAGCGCACTAGACGCATCAATGATTTGGTCTATCAGTTGAAGAAGCCCATCATGCTGAATAGTTGTCGTCAATGTTTGGCTCCAGCCCACTTTCTGCATACATTGAGGCTCCTTGGGGTAAAATTCGCGACGAGGTACAAGATCTCGAAGGAGGTCGAGATCTACAAGATGTTGTGGCTCAAGTGGGAAGGTCGGCTGGCATAGACCTGATGCTAACGTGTACATTGCTTCTTCGGTGCCGGTCCGCCCAGTCAAAGGGTCAGGTACAATGAAAGATGTCAAAGCATGTATCAGAGCTTTGCGGTAGAGGAGGCGCGATTGAGCAGGCGAGGATAAGCGGCCCAGAATTGGATCAATGGCATATCGTGCGTAACTGCCGTCATTCTGGATTACGATTTCAACATGCATACCTCTTCTCTGCCACTGGGGTTTTCCGAAAGGAACAAGCACGTGCCGATTTACTGGATTCTTAACATCTTGAACTACCAGCGCGCTCTTCAACCCGTACAGGCAGCCTGCATCCTGTTTGATTGGGACTTCGCAACCAAGCTTTTGCGATTCGAAAAGCAGGCGGTGGTTTACCAAGAATTTCAGTTCTAGTCGGCGGAGCTCTACCTCCAGCGGTCCTTGGCTTGGTTGGTAGACGATGATTTGAGAGTAGTCTTCGAAATTGCGGAATGTTCCCAGAACCCTTTGATAGAATCGCCCGTGATAGTTGACCAATGTGAAAGTTCTGTTCGCGGTAGATCGCGCCACCCTCCAATTGCGCATGTTTAACCGCCAGTCGGTTCTAAAGAAGTTCCATATATTTCCCGCTTTTCGCCTCAGCTCAACTATATTTGATTGCAGATCTAGAAATGGAATGCAGTCTTGTACTAAAGGGTGCGGGAGATCAGCGAAAGCTTGTCCAGGCATGTGGAAGATACTCCTATCAAGTATCTCCCAGAGTTTTCCGTCCTGATAAACCCGGACGACGACGGTACCATTTCGGATGCCGACATGTATTTCATTGCCCAATGGACAGATAGTCAGACGGTATTTCATTCCCGGCAAGCCGGAGGAGACGGCGTAAAGATTTGTCTTCCCAAAAAGCTCATCAAGAACTGGTGATGTACGGAAGTGCTCGGCTAGTTTCCCTTGTGGCGTGTTATCCACCAGGATATGACCCGCAAGCACGTGAAAGTGTAGAATCTGAGAGCGCGCATAGGGGGCTGGCGGAGCGAGTATCATTTCTATCCAGCAGTCGTGAGGCGGAGGCAAGAGTTGGATACTTCGAGGGTCTTGAGCTCGCGAAATCATCCCTATCTCGGAAAGGCAGTCGGCAATAACCACGGGGTATGAACGTAATGCAGTTGACAACATAGGACCGAGATCCGACACTAAAAGGATATCTTGAACAATGGCCTCGCGCAACTCTAATGATAGTGTCTTCGTCAGCTCTTTGATACCCAGCTGCAGACTAACCGTTGCCAATATGTAAATTCGTAAAGCGGGTTCGTCAAGGGGGACAAGACCCGTGGCCTCCAAATAGCGTGAGAAGTCTGATTGGACGCACGCTTGAAAAGTCCGCCGGCAAATCAATGCAGACCATAATGTGTACTCTGAACAAACGCTGATTGCATCAAGGTTTGTCGATTGCTTGAATTCAGCAAGTAGAGCTTTCATCCACTTAGCAAGGTGACTACGCGCGGTTCCCAGAAGCACAAGGGCCTTGGGAGCAATACTGGTAGGGCATAGGACGAGAAGACGTAGGAGCAAGTTGACAAGCATGCTCATGCAATGTGTTTCACGCCAGTTGGTTTCAATCGACCGTAATCTTATGGCGATCTGGGCAAGCATCTGCTTGCAGAATGTTATTTCAGAAAGCTCTTGGTGTGCAACACGAAGCACGCTATCCTCCAAGTCTGACGGCCCCGCTAGGGATGCCAATGTTGATATCAAATTAGAGCACGCTTCATTCGAGAAATTTATGTTAGACGACCCCAGCTCTATAAGAATTAGAGGCCAACGGCGGGCAGGCCTAGAGAAGAGGGACTGGAACGATAGGTACTCATGAAAGCTCAGGCTGGCAGGGCACTTTGACTGCGAAGAAATGATCTTGTTGGACGATGGTCCCCCACACTCCAAGGCAAAGTCACTATCTTCTGAGATAAAACTAAATGGCGACTTCGATGAGACCTTCAGACCAAGCTTCCGAGAAAAGGTCGGAGTGGTATCGATGCCCCGAAGCGGAAATTTAGACCCGATATCAAAATAGATAGGCTCGATACCACATGGCATGCAAACATCGTCGATTGTTGCAGGCAAAGTGATCTCTCTCCAATGCGATAGCATGAATGACTTCTTCAGAGAGGCAAGCCCAACAGTGAAGCTGTCCTTTGTCTTCCAGTGCATTCTCAATGGTGGATAGTCGCTAAATATGGTTCCTGGGCTCGTTTCTGGCGGAAGTTCCTGGCGCAGACCGAAGCGCTTGACGATGCTCCAGTTAGCGTCGCGATACAAAGCAAAAGCTTCAGGTATGCATAACTCGAAGACAGCGGCTTTGGCTTGAGGAATGTCTCGGGGCAGAGGATGCTCATAGACCGAGATCCTCTGACGCTTGAGCTCATCTTGGAGCCGGCAATTTGGGCACTGGCGACGGCTGTGGTATTGTCTCTGTGGGAAGTTATCTTTGGTCGTGATGAGACAACTCTTCATCAAGCGCTCCGCCTCCATCTCTCGGCGCTTGTCCATCATTACCGTCAGCTCCTGTATTTTTGCAGCCCGGTTTTCAGCAGCTTCAATCTCTATTTCCTGGAATTTAGCCTGCATCTCATTCGAAGCGTCGAAGAATCTCTCGGCAAAGCACCCCTTGGTCGGATCTTGAAAGATGGTGAAGTTTGACATTGCCCAGGCGTGCCGAGACCTGAGGTGCAATTGAATCCGGTGGAGACGGCGCATGTCCTTCCAAGAAACGACACGAAGAACATCAAGGATATTGACTGGAAAGACTGGCTTGAAATCACGGAGTAGAGGAAAGGCAACTAGTGCAAATTGGTCTAGGGTTGTCCAGAGATCCATCAAGTTGAGCAGCGCATTGCTCAGTAGCTCTGTGAAGGAGTCATAAAGATTTTGAATTTTCCCAACGTACTTGAAAATCTCAATGGAGAGCTCGCAGCAGATGGTGCGACACGCGAACTTGGGCTCTGATACTCGCATTGCAGCTAGGTCTTGCAGCCTCATTTCGTCTTTGGCCATATTGAAATATGTTCCCGCATATGAATCGTATTTGGTCGTCATTGATTGTTTTTCATTAAATGCTAGTGGTTGTGGGATAAATGTCAAGGACTCGTGGTTGAATAGATGGATGAGATGCAGGAGACGGTCTCTGGAGCTAGGCATGTCTTGCTGAAGAGCAGGCGGGGGCGCAAAGCGAGAGTTCAACGGATAAATGAGTCTCTGGGAGTGTTGCTTGAAAGAGGTCCAGGCTGTCTCCAGGCTGGCAGACATTGCAGATACCCGTTTCCAAATGGTTGGGGACGAATTCTGTAGTAGGACGTGGAATGTTTGCGGCACACGACCATCGGAACATGCTTCCTCCAATTTTGCCATCCTACGACACGCTTTGGCTCGGACGAAGCCTAGCATGTCCCATGATGCTTTCCCCGCCAGGTCTTTCAGAAGAGTGGACAATGTTTTTGTGATGAGAAGCTTATAGTGAAGCCTTCCTTCCGTATCCCCAAAGAGCAACTGGAAGGAGCGGCGGAGACCCACTCGCAGGACTAAGTAAAATGGCAGTCGCCTCCATGGTGTCTTTGCTCCATCATTCCAGCAAATGTCATCCATGACCCTCTTTGTGACTGGGGAAACAGTGAAGGCGTGGCCGTTGGCTTCGAGCAGTGTTGCGAGCCAAGTCGTGATTAGTTCGGGGTTCGTGGTGTCTCGTGGCTCGATAACAGAGGCATCTGCTTTGTGAGTGCGCGCCAAAAAGCGAGGCAGGCGCTCGTGGCAGGCCAGGCTCACAACCTGTGCAAGGTTGGACTGGAAGGAGGAATGCTGGAATTCGGAGAAGGATACTGCGTAAGAAGAACCTGGGAAGACCATGCGCAGAGCGCCGTCGGTGGAAAAGACGGCCTCGGAACGCGGCGATGATTCGAATACTTCGAATACAACCAAGTCTTTCTCGTTGTTAGCGGGTCGCTCAGTGCCTGCGCTACAGCATTGATCTGGCAGTGTGTTAGAGATACACCGGTCCCTCCAAACTAGCAGGCCTGCATTTTGCTGAGTGACGTGAATGATAAGAGGGCAAGGAAGCCGAAAGTCTTTGAATGCTGTCTGGAGATCCTGTTGCTGGGAGGCGTGTGCAGTGTTCACAGCCCTGCTCGCCAAGAGTGAAGCAATGATTGCGTCGTAGTTGTTGGCACACTGCGCCGGGGCATGATTTTTCAGCTCTTGAGCAGCATCTTTGACGCGACGGAGCAGCTCTTCGACAAGCCAGGGTTGCAATTTCCAATCGTCTTCTTGACCAGGCTGACGAGGGGGAAGAACTAGATGGTGATACAAGCTTCTCAAGACGGAGTCTGGGTCCACCATGGCTGTTTTGCGACGGCCGGTGGCCGGCGTGAGTGAGGGAGGTATAGCTCGAGATAATCTTAGAAAGAAAAGCTGAGCATGCCGTCTTGGTGTAGGAACTGTGGTGAGCAATACAGCGGGTGGTTGTGTACCAAGCCATGCCACACCACGCCACGCTCGCCTGCACGCTAACGTGGGGCCGCAGGGCGCTAAAGCATGGGCGTCTGGGGAGAGTCGATCACTGCCAAGACATAGAAACAAAGCTAGACAGATATAGACTAGGTCCCGCTAGACACGGACTATCCTTAAAACTAGGGGATTCCTTAGATAACGTTATTAAAGCTTTGTTCCTATTGTCAGATTGCACAGTGATGATTAAGTGAGACAATCTGTAATAACATAAAGCACCACCGAGTGTCGCCCACCACCGAATGTCGCGAAATCTCTTGGCAATAAGTACTACTACTTTAAAGCGCAATGCCTCAACATCCTCAAACAGATAGAACTTGGCAAGAAGGCAGGATTAAGCTTGCACTCCAGGCGTATAAAAACGGTCAATTTCAAAGCCTACAACGCGCTGCTCAAACGTACGACGTCTCAATACGAAAACTCCAGCGAAGACAACGGAACGCACGCCCGAGCTGATACCCGCCCTAATTGCCATAAGCTTACTACGACTGAAGAGCAGACGATCGTCCGATATATTTTTGACCTCGATTCGCGAGGGTTTCCGCCCCGGTTGTGTGAGGTGGCAGATATGGCGGACAAACTGTTGCGCGAGCGCGGTGGGAAGCCTGTTGGCAAGAATTGGGCAGAGAGATTTGTAACGCGTTCAGATCAGCTCCGAACCGCGTTTACTCGGGCAAAGGATCGCCAGAGAATACAGCAAGAGGATCCAGAGGTTATACGCGCGTGGTTTAAGCTTGTAGAGGATATAATCGCTAAGTACGGCGTCTATAACGACGACGTGTACAACTTTGACGAAACTGGCTTTCAGATGGGCGTAATCGGGTCTATGAAGGTCGTTACAGGCTCAGAGAGACGTAGTAGGCCTAATCTAGTTCAGCCAGGCGATCGCGAATGGGTTACCGTTATCCAGAGCATATGCGCCGCAGGGTACACGACCCCGCCCTTTATTATCTACAAGGGACGCGTCCATATCTCTGCATGGTACGAGGAGACAGATATACCGCGCGATTGGAAGCTCTCCGTCTCAGAGAACGGCTGGACAAATAACGACCTTGGTCTTGAGCGGTCGAAGCATTTTGACGCGCATACAAAGAGGCGTCAGGTGGGGGTATACCGTCTGCTAATCCTAGATGGCCATGAGAGCCACCTCAACCAAGCTTTTAAGGATTATTCCCTTGAAAACAAGGTCCTAACGCTCTGCATGCCGTCCCATTCGTCGCATATCCTCCAGCCATTATATGTGGTCTGTTTATCGCCTCTAAAGCAGAAGTACTCGCAACGCGTGCGGGACTTGGCGCGCCGACGCGTCTTCCATATCAACAAAGAAGGCTTCCTACCGGCCTTTCGAGACGCGTTTTGTGACGTATTTACGACAGAGAACTTTCGAAAGGCCTTCGAGGCGTCAGGGCTAGTCCCTCTAAACGCGCAGGTGGTGCTGGATCGCCTTGATATACGGGTGCGTACCCCGCCAGAACAACCCCTCCTCCCAGCGGCGTGGACATCGAAGACCCCAAGCAATTCGCACGAATTCAGCTCTCAGTCAAA
>KZ805883.1:0-12068 GCA_003073855.1 Periconia macrospinosa
AGCTAGCACGTAGTAACGGCCCATACCCTCAGGGTGCATGGCCATAATAGACTCACACACACACACACACGCGTGGAAGGCGATAATATGATGAGAAAGAGGACGGAACGCAGCCACAGATGGCGTGGCGTCTTGCCAAGCACAGGCAGGGACGCTAGCTAGACAATTGCGGCTAATTACCGCCTTACCACTACTTGGCGTAATAATTCCCCATCTACCACTGTTTCTAATACACTACCACTGATGTGGCTTTGCGCTAGAAATGGACCGAAATACCACCCTTTCTGACCGAAATGCCACCGTTTGTCTGGCCGCATAATTTACCGTTATTTAGCGGCCATCGAAGCCCTTAGGCAGTCAGCGACTTTACATAGGAGAAAATAAATTAGAACTCGAAGTATAATGGATCTAAGTCCTACTAAAATGCCTATTACTGGTCTGTTCGAGCTCTTTTTCTTGAACGCGTTGAAAGAGCAGGAGGCTCCTCCCTCTCAATATTATCCTCTCCTTCCTTGCTACCTGCTCTTCGTCTTTCAATTCCCCCTAGTGGACTTCCTGTGACGTTGGAGGAAAAGTTAGGGATAGAACTGGTTCCTCCGGAGTTGAAACTGCTGGTCGTAACAGTAGAGTCTATGTATGTGACTTGTAAAGGGATCAGATCTTTCTGAATGATGCCACTTTATTGCAGCACCTTATTAGTATCTAGTGATGGCTGGTCTCTATTAGATCTCGAGGGAGCTAGGTCTGAGGAGGGCTGAGCCCGCAAGTTTGTTTGCTCTGTGGGCATCGTCGGTACCGGCAGCGTACAACAATGACTATGATTGGTTCTATTCTCATTCACAGCTTGTCTAATAGCTCCAATCTGAGCAGCAATCTGAGCTCGGTAGCGTTCTTCGATAGCTTTAGTTTCGCTTAGGCGTGCATTCAAAGCCCACATTCGTTGCCAAAGGGTATTCTGGTCCCTCGAGTCTGGCGGGTGCGTAATCGAGGTCTGGATAGGAATATCACGGCTATGATTGAAGACAGGGTGGTCGATTTGAGATGAGGCGTTTAGATTAGGTGTAGCAAGCTGCTGGGAAAATGCGATCGGGACAGGATGTACCCTAGGCTGACTAACGGGGCTGGGGGTCTGGTTCGTTCCTTGTTCCTGGGAACATATTGCACCTGGTTTATGCCGGTTTCGGGCCTCATTCTGCTGCTGCTCTCTTTGGCTACTTGAAGGTACCAAGTTTCCTCTTCTTCTAGCTTCTGTCTCCCGTGTGATTCGTTTCATTCTTTTCTTAACTGGACGACCTCGTGAGGCACCTTGCGGAGGTGGTTTTGTAAAGCCATCAGGTTCGAGCTCGTCCAGTAGAACTGGCACTAGAGAGTACTTGTATTGCTCACGGTACTCAGATATCTCGTAAAACTTGGCGATGTGATCTTCAGGTTTGACACCGAAGAAGCGACATACAGCAATTGCATGTCTACAGGGGATCCTATGATCTTGAAATGCGAGACATGAGCACTTCTGTGCGTTTAGCTGAACAAGACGAGTGTTCCGGTCTCCTGGATTCGCTCGGTACACGATAGCAACGAAGTTTTCGCGTTCCTGCGGAGTTACTAAGTATTGGCTACTCTCCTCGAGCTCTTTCTGGAAATAGGCCATAGCGTAGTTGGTATACTTTTGATCTTTTTGGGGCTTATGACGCCTTTCATAGAATTTTGACATTAGAAGTGTCCATAGATGATGAAGGGAATGAAGTAGTGGTAGGTTGCGAGCTTCCATCCATGCGCTGTTGATTGACTCTGAAATGTTGGAACAGGTTTGCCCGAACCGTGGAAAATCAACTAGTGGTGCGTACGATGTTGCGTAATGCTCCCTATCGATCTGGTCTAGGTAGCGACGTGCAGGTGCGGATAGAGACTCGACCTGGTCAAGACAAAGTTTGAATTTGGCCTTATTGTCGACTTGGCAAGCAGCTCGGAATATTTTCTCAACTTTTCTTCCGAATTCACTCCCAACGTTCTCTGCAAGGTGTTGTGTGCAGTGATAGTGGAAAGCCTTTGGGAAAACCTCCGCGACGGCTGGAACCAGACCTTTTGCGCGGTCACTGACGATTGTTAAATACTCGAAATCGCTCCGTTCTTTCTCGGTCGTATCGAGGCTGTCCAAGAAGTATTCCCTAAAACCTTGGAGAAAGTCAAGCCATGATTCTTTAGACTCGCTTCTGGCGAATCCCCACATCAATGGTAGAATTTCCTCGTTAGAGTCAAGCGTTGTCACGACAAGAAGGACTAGGTTGTTGTCCGATTTCATATGTGCACCATCAACACATATGAACTGCCGGGAGTGCCAAAATGCATGAACGCAAGCTCGTGGCGCCACATGGCACCATTCAAAGGATCCATCGTCGTTCCTAGAAATGGCAGCGTTTGCCCTTGAAGTAGCATAGTTCCCTTCCTCGTCAAGATCCGTATCTTCTTCGCTTAGATCGTTATCAGTAATAGTTTCAAGGAACGGAAGGACCAGCTGGAAAGACTTTTTCGCGTCTAGGAAGTTACTCTTTTGTATCTCCCTCTTCGCGCGCCACGCTTGCTTATATGATATCTGATTTGAGTGCTGGAGTCTTTCGGCGTTCTGGATCTGACGTGGTCTAGTTTGGAAGTCGCTCTTGACCATATCCTCGTGCCGGTGGGCGATGAGCTTCGTTGAGTTCGACGCTTTCCAGTTTTGATGTGAGCTCAGGTCGCAGGTATGAGGGTCCAATTTGCGAAGCTCAAACTGATCAGTCCTTTTCATATAAGCGATTCGGATGAAGAATTTACACCCTGTTTCGTCGCTAGAACGGCACTTGGCATGGAATCGTGTAGGGTCGCTGGTCGTTACTCGAAAAGAAAGCCTCTGGGTAACCATAACGTGAAGAACCGACTCTTTTGCAGCATCAATTGATGCGAATGTCTGCCCTACGTATAAAGCATCGGGCTGAGAGGTTGCCATGATAGGAGCTTCTCGCAGTCGTTTCTTGTTGGGTGGTCACAAGGTGTGTTTTTACGACAGAACGCGTCCATTTTGACCTCGCGACGGACGCGTTCTGAACTATCCTAGCTTTGATAGTAGATGGTCATGCGGCCAGACAAACGGTGGCATTTCGGTCAGAAAGGGTGGTATTTCGGTCCATTTCGGCCGCACGGCCACAAGAGTGGTAGTGTATTGGAAACAGTGGTACCCGGGGAATTATTACGCCAAGCAGTGGTAAGGCGGTCATTTGCCGTAGACAATTGCTATGTCAGCGCACGTGATTCCAGGCTGGAGAATGTGGCGAAGGAAGCGTGGCTGGAAATTTAGGTAGGTTAAGTTGCGCCACCTTATGAACGAGCTTTGTAAGATACTATACTTACATAATGTATAGAAAGCTTCTAGCACTAACTAGAAATATAATAGCGCCGACCTAGAAAGTACCAATCAGCTAGATAAATTTGCTTGCGACAGCGCGCACAAGGCTAGTAATAACTTCCGAGCCTTATAGGGAGGTTTTGAGGCTAAGATAATACTATTCTACGAGAATTTGGAGCGACAAAGGCTTAAGGTTGGCGCTGTAGGAAGTGAAGTCTATTACGTTACAAAAGAATGCGCTGTATAAATCAGGCTCGGAGGCGACCATGCGAACGTAATTTTTAGGAAAGGGTGGATCATAGATATCCAGCATTAGCTATAACAGACTAATTTTATAGAATCATAGCAATATTCGTTGCGCGCATAAGTTTTCCAGTTACTGAAAGTCAAAGTACCAATGATTTGTCCGGTCACAGGGGGTGTCCGGTAACCCAGGGAGGGATGTTACAACTAACTTACAGGTTAGCTATTAGAGCAGCTACCCTTGCCTGAATTCTACGTTGCTGCGCTGATAGCACCGCTCCCTGCGTACACACCCTCTCCCCATCTTCTTTGCCTTAGATCTACATGCTTAGTGGCCTTCTAATCTTTTTAAGAGAAGGATTTTCGTTGATGTGGGGAAAATACGCTATATATGCTGAAGCAATACATTTCTGAAATTACTCTACACCTACGTTAGATACCTCCTTCCTTTAATAGGCATTACAGTCACGCTGGTTGATATTCTAATTCGAGGAGCCTCATCTGGTTATCTAAATAGGTGCGCACAAGATCCCGCAGTTGGTCTCGTAACTTGTCGGTTCCTGACACTATAAACGATTAGCAGTGTGAAACGACATAACATATAAGGTCTCACCCATTACTAGGATTTCCCCTCGCTCCTCTGCTTCCTGCAGAGTAGCATCCATCTCTTCCTGAAGTATCATCTCAAGATCTGCGGACCCATTATGCACGTTAACAAGTTGGGGGGGTTGCACTGTATCCACCCCTTCTGTATCCCTCTCGGGGTCTGCGGAGCTACGGTCCGAACCAATATCTCGACCTACTGTATTCTTTCTTTTTATCTTCACCAAATGCGCCCCTCCTGATCTTATATACATTGAGATGCTAAGGATCTGCTCTATGTTAGCGTTCTAACGTTATAACAATAGTATTAGAATCAGGATAGTTACGTGAAAAGCGTCGTTCGATAGAACTTCGTTAATTATAGATTGCACCGCGATGCCAGTCTCTAAGTCTTGTTAGTTCCCACTTAGCAACTCACGATTAGGACCTTACCTCTAGTCTCTAATTGCCACACTAGATGCACTCGACGAGTGCGGGACTTGCGAGCATTATATCCATATATTAGCTGTTTTAGGTATGGTAGCTGTGCGACTATACCAGAACCGCTCGTTACCATAAGAACAGTCTCATAATCGCCCACAGGTGCGCTAATCCCGTGTGGCCCGCTAAACAGAGCTAGGCGGGGGAGCGAACCATCGAGGCGAGGCTGTGAACTATCGCTGCCGGATGTAAGGCGATGCAATAATTTCTGGGTCATGCCTCCCCGAGGCTCAATAAACAGGTCCAAAGAAACCTGCTCCCCATCTGACCAAGACGCTACGGTGAAGGGGTGACTTTGGAAGATAGACCAGAAGCTTAATGATGGAATCCAGAGATTGATATACTGCCCTGCTTTGACTTTGAGTGGTCGAGATAGGGCTAATTCGACCTTGATAGTATCTTCGAAGTGAACGATACGGGCTTGAGATCGATGTATAAAAAACCCTTGGAGGAGGAGTGTCGAAAGAAATGCCGCTGCAAAGATATAGGCATAAATTCGTGGAACAAGCGGTTTCAATTCCAAGTGTCGCCAAATAGAATACGCAGAAACAATCGCCAACGCCTGGTGGATGCGGATCAATATTTCGTATGAAAAGCTGCGGAGGAAAGGGTTAGAAAGTAGAAGAAGAAGCAGTAGTGAACATCCTCCCTATACAACGTTAGACACGGTTAGTAACCTAGTAACAGAATTTAAAATAGAGGAATGGCTTACAATAAGACCCCATAGATTCTCTGCTACTTGTAACGGAAAAGGATTTCGGCTTCCTATTATAGTAAGAACGTGAAAGAGTAGAAGCGAAACCGACATAATCCCGCTAGAGCGATGAATTTGTTGATAGGTGCTTAAAGGAACTCCAAGGATATCTGCAAGAAAGCTTAGATGAGACCCGGCAAAATCTGGGACCATATTGATTAATGCAAGATTTGCAGCTCGTAACCCAGCTGTTGAGACATTTGGAACTCTGAAGCCCACACAGAACGTGTTTACCGTGATGTAAAGCAACTGAAAAATGACGTCGGCTCGACTCCAGGGACCGAAGTATCGATGGCGGTGGATTATCCGCGGGTAGGTGAGGTGTTTAGATGCCGGAAGGGAAACGGCCCTTAGAAGTGCTTCTATATAAGGACGGAGGTTAACAAGCATCAAAATAAGCAATATGCCACCTGCGGCAATGGCATACAGCTGCGTGATTTCCATGGCGGTACGGATGACTGTTGGGGAGAGCGCAAGAAAATGTGCGGGTGAGGCTATGAAAGAGCGTGGCATAGATCTAATTTGCATGCGAAGAATGGGCGAACGTTATCATAGAAAGGAGTCAGAACCGGACGAAGCAGGGGGCCAAAATTGGGAACGTGGTGAGAATTCCAAAACTGGTCTTGTAAGACGCCCAGAACAGGACTTTAGGTGGCGTTGCTAAAATTAGCTATGCGCATGTCAAGGTTCACGTGCCAAATCAATTTAGCATAGTAATTAGTAATGCTTGATGAAAGTTACTGTAACGATAGTATTGGCCCATCGGGTCGAGGCCAGATATGAACATATAGTAAAAGAAGCGAGAGACTGTTTCATGTCTATGATCTTCTTGACCCAGGATCACGGCAAGTAGATCCGATCCGAACGTGCGCTTGTCACGTGACCCCGTGACAGCGCGGCACATCATGACTATAGTAGCTACCAAAACAGCCAATCTAGTTTTAAAACGTATTCGCGAAATAGAAAATATCTAGGGAGATCAATCTAGCTCGGCGGATACTTGTAACCTATGCGCGTTCCGACGGTGGCGAAGGATACCACCCCTATAAGCATATCTTTTTGCCAAGGAAGCTGCAATAACGGATGCTAGGAATATTAGACTATAGTACAGGAAGTTAATCTCCAACGTACCTTGATTAATTTGAATATTGAAGCAGCAGAAGTAGTCTCGGAGAGGAAGCTCACGGCATGAGAGCCAGGAGGCCAACGATGCAAATCGTCGACGCCAACAGCTCCATCCTCTTTGACGTATCCATTCATTAGTTCCGTAACAATAGAGCTCAGCGCTTCCACATACTGGGAAGCGCCGTTAGATGCGGGGATATAACAATTTTCTAGGCCCGCTATACGCTGTATTAGTACGGAGATCCAAAACACTAGACGTTTACTGACCAATTTTCACGTCTCCATATGGATGAATGAGGATGTTTGAACAAGTAAGCGAACCATGTTCGAACCCTTCTTTTGTGAGGTGGGCGAGCCCGGCGAGTATCTGCCGCGGTTAGTTAGTGACTTGGTTCAAGGGATTGCTCCTGGGTGATACCTGTCCAAGTATTGCAGCCAGTCGAATTTCATCAAGGCGTGGGTTGCCAGCAATATAAGAAATAGAATAGGCCATATATTCGAAGACGACATAAGAAGTCCGCTCGAACCTAAATACTTCTAAGGCAGATACAATGTTGGTGTGCTGTACCTGCTGCAATTTGTGGACGTTTTCCTCCGAACTCAGTCCTTCAAACCTTTTTACCAAGACAAGCTTTGATAGTGGGTCATTCGGCCGACTTTTCGCCGCGACGGCATTAGATTGGGCCCCTCTGCGTTCAGCCACAGTGATCCAGTCTTTGACGCCGAGCCGGAGATCCCAACATTTCTCATAGTCTTCCCAAGGAGATCTGGATTTCGTCCTTATATATTCGTGTGCTCTGACGCCAGATTTGGCGGCTTCAACGAGTGTGAGGCCCTTTAAGCCTGTCTCAGGATCCGTGGTTTCTTCATCTAGAGTGTCGAGTCTTTTCCTTCCTAAAGCATTCGTTCTATCACGATTCGGGGTTGTGTTTTTACCATTAACGCCATTTATGTCCGCGATTTGTCGCTTAAGTCCACCCAGTGCATTGAAATCGATTTGGGTGTGGCGTTTGTTCCATGGGGAAGCCATTTTATGCGGCGTGTAACGGAGGGCCAGGTTCGCAATCGTTTTCAGTTAGAAGGAAAATATATATGAATAAATGCCTCCTTTTATAATTGCCCAAGAGAAAAGCGATATATATAGCCAGGTCCATAATTGGTCCTCAGAACGTTCAAGCACGTGACCGTGGTAACAGATTTGGCACCACAAACTACGAGAGAAAAGATAACATTATCCACTTTCATACTACTATCGCATATCCATAACCATTGCCTCAGCATGCGCCGGGCACGATCCATCGAACGAGAGCGGAGAATCGCGGCGGAGAGAATCTTGAAGCTCAGAGGCGCCGCTCGAGTAAAGATTGAGGTGTTGCATTTCCCGCATGACCCTAAAAATTCAAGGGATGTAGATGATAAGCATGCCGAAAAACTTACAGCGTTATTGAAGGCAGGGAATGAGCAAGATATTTCGCAATTTCGAAGTCGTGTTCCTGCTATCATTGATCAGCATCAGCTCGAGGATGCCATTGCAGTTTCGGGAATTTCCGCCGAGCGATTGCTGGATCCACATGACTGCCCGGAGCTAGATTTTCCGGCCGGTTTCCAATTGGAATGTCTCCACGGACAACACCGAATTAAGGCAGCCGCAAATATCCATCCAGGCAGCCGCTGGGTTGTGGATCTATATCTCGCAGGTAAAGACCTTTCCCTGTATAGAAATGGATTCTCACACTTTTAGCCAGATCTCAACGACGACCTAAAAACTGCGCTTATCGAAGAGTATTCCTTTGAAAAACAGCCAGATGATGGCGAAATATACTGCAAAATCCGGGAATACCAAATATCTAGGAATCTGTACTTCGAAAACCGGTGGTGGGCTCGTTTGTATGCGATATCCGAACACAAAGCGAGAAACTTGAAGCAGATTCTCCGTTACAGAGAGTTCATGCATGCATTTGATCTTCAGTTAGACATTCCAGCATTGAAATGGGGTATGCGATTGAGCACGTCACACAAAATTTTCGCCACGAAATGCTATGAGGTAAGGGTTCTCACCAGGCGCTTCTAATTACTAACCATGCTCAATAGGAGAATCTATGCCACCTTAGGTATATCGAGGAAGTTTGGAACGAGATTCTCCCCGACGCACAAGCGAGGCAGAAGCTAAACAGAGCTGATGTAAAAGCCTTGGAGCTTACCGCCCCAGGCGCATGCAAGGCCGATAGGGAACAATTATACGGCCAATTGCGCGGTGGCAAGATTTTCAGTGCTTTTAACGAGCAAGAGCGGGAAGATATATGGGCAAAAGTGCTATCTATCTCTTCGGACCGCTTAATTCCTTCTTTCTACAGTTACTTTGAGGATATGAACTACTTCCAAGGGCCGGTCAAGTGCATAAAATCACTTATAGAGTTGTCGCCAAGGGATTCCGTATCCTCTGCCCTCCTAAGAGCATTTAGGGATGGGAATCGGAGAGTCAACCAATACGTAGTTCAGGAATCTGAGTCCAGATTCGTACTCAGGCCAGGGGATGTATCAGACGGAGAAGATTTCGCACTTCGACAGATATGGATTATTGCCATGCGCTACTCTGAAGCGAAACTGGAGTGGAAGCCCAGCAAGGCAACCTTATGCGAGATTGCCGCTCACGCATATCGATTAGGATTTAAGTCCACGCCGATCCTCAACTTAATTCAGGGGTCTGCTGATAGGCAGATTGCTCACAAAGCCCTACTAGAGGCTCGGAGACCAGACCGCTTCAAGTATGATTCTGCCGCCTTTGAGGACTACATAAAGCAAATGGTTAGATTTTTTTCTACAGCCGAGGCACTAACAGAAGAGGAGACGAGAAATATATATGAGGTTGATAATGATGAAAAGCCACCCAAAAGATGTGGGATTCCGAAACCGAAGGACCACAAACAGGACAAGTTGTCACTGTTTTTAGATAAGTTGCACGGCATTAATGAGCAACAGTATCCTGGGATAACGTCTTTCTTCATCCGCAGATCCGTGTACTTTGCCTTTTTGGGTAAACCGGACCGCATTGTCAATCACGGCACAACTCACGGACAAACACGAACTCCCGAGGAGGAGATGGTTGATGTAGAAGCCGAAGAAAAAACACGGGAATTTGCTGAGCAGCAGCGGTTCGCTCAGCTGGCAGAGCAGAGAAGGGAGAGGCAGAGACAAGCCGAGCAGGAGAGGGAGAAGCAGAGGCAGGCTGAGGAAGGACATCTAGCTCAGCTATCCGAACGGAGGCGGGTCGAGGAAGGACATCTGGCTCAGTTATCCGAACGGAGGCAGACTGAGGAAGGACATCTGGCTCAGCTATCCGAACGGAGGCGGGCCGAGGAAGAACAGCTGGCTCAGTTATCCGAACGGAGGCAGGCTGAAGAAGGACATCTGGCTCAGCTAGCCAAACAGAGGCAGGCTGAGGAAGGACGGCTGGCTCAGTCATCCGAACAGAGGCAGACTGAAGAAGGACAGCTGGCTCAGCTATCCGAACGGAGGCGGGCTAAGCTACAACAGCTTCTTCAACTAGCAGAGCAAGAAGAGAAGCTGAGGGAGAGAATCTCCGAGCAGCAACGGCCAGCTCAAATAGCGGAGCAGGAAGGGGAGAGGCAGAAAGGAGCTGAGCAAGACAGGCAGGCCGAGGAGGAGAGACTCCGGCTAGCAGAGCAAGAAAGCCGGCGGCAAGCTGAAGAGGACAGACACAGGCAAACCGAGCAAGAGCTGTTCGACGCAGACGATACCCAAGAGACGCAAGCAAGTAAAGGGCCGGAATCCCCTACAAGGACACAACCTGACAGAGAGACACCCGCCAGCCCATCGAAGCCCGATGGAGAGAAGCAACATAGAAAGAAACCTAAGCCCCCTAGAGGTATAGGTGCTACGCGAAGAGAAAACGACCGTAAACGAACTACCCAGATTAACTTAGGGGAAGTTATAGAACCTGCAACTCAGGGACAAGCAGAAAAGGATCAAGTAGAGTCGGGTAAGTAAACCTATACTTCGCTGAATAATGCTAATTCTCTAGTAATAGATGCCGCTGATTCCGCTACTCCCTATTCTGACCAACAGGCAGACGCCCAAAAAGTCCGCATAAATTTCGAGATCTGTGAGAGAGGGGCTTGGAGAACTGAACGCAGTCTTCTAGTTGATCCCTCCGAGCCATTGGCGGTAGGGGAGGTAAAGCGACGAGCGATAAAGTATATGAGAAAGTACGAAGGAGGTATACAGATATATGATACAAACTTCCGTAAGCTAAACCCTCAAACATGTTTTGAGGACGTTACGGCAGACGGGACGAACACTATACTTCTAATTCCGGAATCAGAAAGAGATGGTATTAAATTTCTAGTTGCTCCCGGAACGAGCTCCGAGTCACAGACTAAATTAGCAGCTAACCCTACTCACCTAGCATATAATTCAGAGGCTGAGCAGGAAAGTAAGCCCGAGCGTAAAAAAGGTCGCCTAGAAATTCAGCCGGGATACTCTGAGCCGAATAATAGAGGATAGAAATTTACTTTTTGTTTTGCTATCCAATTCTAAACATCCTTAGTAATAATTTAAACGGGGTTAGCACAATTAAGGCATAGTAACATTAGGTCAAAACAGGCCTTTACAGGAACGCTCTCTTGCTAATTATCCCAACTTAGATGTTGAAAGATCTAAGTTAATCAAGTTCGGCCACAGTTTTATTTCCTTAATGGAAATCCATTATCGATACTATAAAGGCCACGCGTTCCAACTAACAGATGCGAAATAAATAACGTCAGCCGCCATACCAAGAGTAAGATCATGTGTGGGTGTAGTCAGATTCCAAAAGTGCAACCACAATTCTATTTTTAGAGGGGACCAGAATTGGGAATCTTGCCAAAGCGAAAAACCACATATAAGATATCAAATTCTTTATTTCACAATCTAAAAGTAAACCAAGGCCTGCTTTAACTAATTGTCATTTCTATTATACACAAACATATACTAGCTCGCTAACAGCAGCATTGAGTTGTTAGTGCCGCTACTATGTTACACCGAGTGCGAAAAAGCTCAGGACGGGCAACTAATAAAAAGTTCTGGAAACAGAAGAAGAGCTTTCTAAGCAAAGGCAATAAGCTATACAGCAACTGCGGTGCTGATGTCTACGTTTTATTACGCTATAATGGGAAATATTATGGCTATACGCAGTGATCGGAATGGTCCGGTATGGTATGGTCTGGAGGTCAAACCATACCATACCAGCTGCTTACATAATAACCGGTATGGTCTTACCGGTAAGACCAGTAATACCGCCAAGTCTGCCAAGAATTGAGTCGGAGGTAGAAAAGGGATGAATTCGACTATAAGCTACCAGTATATCACCGGGAGGTGCTCAAGTGAGGTGGTAAGAGGGATTGATTGAGGACCGAGGGTCCAAAATGATATGGAGAATATAGTAGAGTTGGCTGCCAAGTCCGCAGCTGATTGGTGGGCCCAGGCAAG
>KZ805884.1:0-12053 GCA_003073855.1 Periconia macrospinosa
TAATAGTGATAAATAAGCGTGATAAATACTTTCTTTTTATATATATATTTTATAAATTACAATATTTAATACAGCTTAGTAAGCTAATATATATTAAATATATATTTTAAATATATACCCATTTGGGTACCCTAACCCCAACTACTACCCAGGTCCGTGCGGCCCCTACCCAACTACTACCCAAGCTTTGATTAACCCCAACCCAACCCCTACCCAAGCTTTGATCAACCCCAACCCAACCACTACCCAAGGTCAATGCGGCCCCTACCCAAACCGACCCAACCCTAGGGTAGGGCTACCCATTTACCAGCCTACTTATAATAGAATAGTCTATAATAGTATCCTTATAATAGTAAATAGATACACTTTTATAAGTTACTATTTCTTTATTACTAAAAAAATTAAAGCCCCTAAGCTAGTAACGCTAATATAAAAATAGATTTAGCGCTACTATAAAGATATCTTCTTTATAATTAGTAATAGAGGAACTATCTTTACTAAAGAATACTAGAGCACCTTCTATAATAAATTAAGAATAAAAAAAAGACTCTTAACCACTTTTCACCCGTAAATAAATAAGTAAACTAAAAGGTAAAATTAAATAATAGAATAGTATTTCTAAGTCTATTATAATTATAAATAGGATAACTAGGTAAGATAGCTAGTTACAGCAGAATTAGCCTATAATAACTCTATACACTAAACTATAGGAATAAGTCTATTCTAGACTGCTTTTAGCGACCCTATAACGCATTTAGACTAGCCTAAACCTAGAGAATCTATGCTAGCCTACTATATAGCCTACCTACGCGCTTAAGTCTTTTAAAAAATAAGATAATATTTTAAAGATAAGTTCTAAAAAGTATAAGAGTATTAATTAGAATACTATAATAAGTTTAAGAAAGATCTTCTAACCTTTAAACCTAGGGAAAAGGTATAGCTAAACGCTAAAAATATTATAATAAAAAGACCGTGCAAGAAGCTTAATATAAAAAGAATTAAATGTAGTATACTAGAATAAATCGGCCTAGTAACCTATAAGCTAAAGCTACCTTCTTATTTTGCTATCTATCTAGTCTTCTATATATTACTTCTAAATAAATTTTATAAAGACCCTAATAAAGTGTAACTACCTAAACTACCTATTATTAATAAAAAAGACCCTAACGTTTATATAATTAAAGATATTAAGAGGAGCTGTATAAAAAATAGAATAAGAGAATACCTAGTAAGCTATAAGGGCTAGGACAGCTCTAATAATAAATAGCTTTTAGCCTAAGAAATTAATCTAAACGCAATTAAGAAATTCTTAAATAAGGTAAAGAAAGCTAGTAAAGTTATAAAACTAGTTAAGTAATAAGGACACCTACTAAAAAAGAGGAAGGATAAGAAGAAATAAATTCTCTATTTTCTAATCTCTATACTTTTTCATTAGTCTAATCTAGACTAACCTAGAATAAACTTTTCTAAACCTTCCTAAAGTAAACTATAACTTTCTAATATAGACCTAAAACTATACCTAGAAAAAAACCTAAAACTTTTACCCCTTAAACTTCTAAAAAACTAGGGAAACTATATAAACCTATAAGCTGCTCTAGACTAGATTAGAAATATATAGAATTATTTTATCCCTACTTAGAATTACTAGACTTACCTTTTTTCTTTTTATTACTTCTATACTTAGGATAATCCTCTAGCTCGTACTTAGGAATATCTAGATACTCTACCTTAATAAAATTCTCTACTATACTATACTTAAAGCCCTTATAGAAACTAATAAGCTTCGGCTTCTAAGTATAAATAGCCTTACTAACATGCTTAAAGAAGTAACCCTAAAAAGCCCTTATAGAATTCCCTTTACTAAAAATACTAGATATAATTAGACTAGTTTAGCTTAGTTAGGACGGATCTTTTAGGTACTAAGCTAAGGTAGAGAATAATAGACGTAAACCCTTTAAACCCTTAATAGTCTTAACCTCTATCTTAAATATACCCCTATAATTATCTAGTATATAATTAATTAAGAGGTGTTTATTAAACATCTTTATAAGTTAACTAACTACTTCCTATTTATTTAAGTTTAAATACGTATTAAGTAAATTTAGGGTATTCTTTACTTAACTAAGATGTTTTTTAAAAGGATTCTTTATAAGATTAAGCTTATAATATAGATAGGTAGGAACTACTCTAGACTAGCCTAATTTAGAAGTCTTCTTAATAAAGCAGCCACTTAAGTTATACACTAGTTTACCCTCTAAGGAGACTAGCTTAGTCTAAGCCTATTTAAGCTAATTTTACCTTTTTTTAAGTTTTTTTAAACCTTCTAGTAACTTACGTATAATACTAGTTTTAGTTAACTAGCTAAAAAAAGGATTCTTAATAAGAGCTTTTAAGAAACTAAAACTTTCTTTAAAAGTAAGGAACTCTACCCTAGTTACTTTACTAGAAGAAGCCTAAATATTATTTACTTTTTAATAAATATTCTTTAGACTAGAAAAGAATATTTAGAACTCCTGTATTTTTTTTTAATTTAGAAGATACGCGGGGAATAAAGGTCCGCTAGTTTCTAATCTAGAAACTTAGCTAGTAAGCTTTTTAATAGCGTTTAAAATGGACTTAACTATATCCTATCTAGTAAAGGTCTTAATAATTTTTAAAAGATTATTTAAGTTAATAAGATAATTTAAGTTTATAGATACTTTGCTTAAAGTTTTTTTAGTTTAGTTTAGTTAAGTTTTAAAAGACTTAAACTTTATAAAAGTTAGAAAAACTTCCTTTTTTATTAACCTTAATAAAGTAGCGATGTCCTAAAAATTCTTAACCCTTAACTTTTTAAGAGATTAGATTTCTTTAGCCTACTTTTTTACTAACTCTACTAAAGTCTTTTTTAGGACCTTTTCTTCCTTATACTATATAACTAAGGATAAACTATTTAATTTACTAGTAAGCTAGGCTAGTTTAGACTTAACTGCTTTAACACAGTTCTTAGCTTTTTTAGCTAAATTAGATGCGCGCGCTTTAGTAATAACGGCTTACTAAAGTTCTTAAATTTCTAATTTATAAGTCTTAAGCCTCTATTTAACTAGGTTAAACTTTACCTTAGATAAAGAGAAGTGCTTTTTAACTATATTTTTAAATTTTCTATTAAGACTACCGTCTGTATTACTATTATCTTTAAACTTTTTTTCTAGCTTACTAACCTAAGTATCTAAGAAAAAGACTTATTTTTAAAGCTTAAGATCCGCACAACTAGGGGAAATAATATTCTATCTAAGTTAGTTTAGCCTAGTTATAACATATCCCTTCTAGACTTACTAGATTAAATAATTTTCTCTTTTTGCCTGCCTTAGGAGTAGCATTCTTAAAAGATTTCTACTTTTTTTTCTAAATAAAAATCTATTAAAAAGGAAAGGTATCTATCTAATATACTCTACTATAGAAAAAGAGATTCCTTAGACCCTAGACGCCGCTGTACTTTTTTCTAGGAAATAATTAGTATAAAACTAAAATAGAACTATCTAAACTAAACACTTATAAATAGTAGCAGCTATGTATCTTACCTAATTTATTAGTAGTATAGGCTGCGTCTTTAATTTTAGGGTATTTAACTACTATTATTTAAGTCTTATCCTCTTTAAAAAGAAATTCCTTAACTAACGTATTAAAAACCTAGAAATAATTTATAAGGAGCTTTATAGGTAGTACAGGAGTATTATTTCTAAAGATTACTTTAGTGTATACTATAACTATAAAAACGTCTCTAGCTTTAACCTATCTAAAACGTTAGTATCTAGACTAGGCTAAAACAATCTAGTCTTACTTATATAGTAGTAATTAGCTTATACACTAATGTAATAAAGATAATTACAGCTACCTTTATAGAAAGTTCTAAATTTTACACTATATACGCTTTTAGAGATATAGATATAAGAAATATAACTTAGAATTTTCTTTTAAGACTTTAACTTAAGTTGTCTAGCTAACTCTGTAATATTACCTATATATTATCTATAAAAAAGTAAAATAATCTGCGCGTTCTCTATAAATAACTTCTTTTACTAAATATTTAAATAAGTTTTATTAAGGTTAATACTATAAAGAATATTTAGGCCCTTAATATCCTTTAGCGCTAGTAACTTTTATTCCTTTAAAGCTATATCTACTAAACTCTTCTAGACTAGAAAAAATAGTATATATTCTTTTTAGGATCTATTAAGCACTACTAGGGAGTTGTTAAAAGGAAAGTATATTTAATACTAGTTATCTGTTTTAAGAAAGCGTAGGCGAAAGTAAGGTATAGGAGTAAAAAAGGTAAAAGGCTTACTATTAGCTTTTTATACTTAGCTATACTAGTAAAGGCTTTCTTACTTATTACTACTACGTAGGTTAAGTTAATCTTAGTAAGGCAGTAACTTTTACCTTTACTTTTACTTACCTTTACCTAAGTAATTTAGCTTAGTATCTAGAATTTACCTTTACCTAAAAATTACTTATAATAAATACCTACCTATCCCCTTCTATAAGAGACCTTATAAAGTAGCTCTTACCTTTTTAAGTCTAGGATAGACTCGCCTAAGAAGGAAGGTATTATTATAGTCTAACCTAGTCTAGACTAGTAGACTTCTAACTCTTTAAAAATAGCCTTTTCTAAATGTATACGGACTAGAGAAGTATAAAGGCTTTTTTAGAGCCTTTATCTTAAACTAAAGGAAACTAGATAAGACTAAACGTAAATAGCTAAGACTAAGATAGATAAGTAGAAGTAGCTTTAGACTTTAGAAAGGCAGGTGTTTATAAAACTATTACCTACTAGTATACTTAAATTAAGTTATTCTACCTATTAGCTACTATAATCTATAGCCTATTTTTTATAATAGAGCTCTTTTTTTAGAAGTTTTAACTTTTAGGTCTTTTTAGTAACTTTTCTAACGTCTAGTTCTAGGGGCTATAGTAATAAAAGGTTATTAGTATATATTTAGAAAGTGTATAAAGAAAAAATTTATCTTTTTTTTTAGCTACCCTTAAATAACTAGTAACTCTACCTAATTAATTTAGCTATTCTTTTAAAAAGAATAAAAAAGTTTAAATTATAAGAAATAGTAAATAGGTATATAATAGGCGTTATAATATAGAGTATATATAAAGTAACTAATAGTTATATATAGAGATAAACTCTTATAGAGTTTGTAGGTATAGAGGGGGGTATTAAATATATACTTTCTAAGTACGTAAAGAGCACGTGCTAGGTCTCTTCTAAGAGGGTACTAAAGTAGAGGCCTAAATATCTATAACATTACTATAATAAGGTAGTAATTAAAAATTAAAGTATCTATACTTTTTTTATTTATTTTAGTTTCTAGTAGGCTTTATATTATATAATAGTTTATTTATATTAGTTCTAAAAACCTTCCTACTAGTACCTATAGTATAATACTAAAGCTACAGCGTTTTTTTTTAATAACCTAGCTATTAGTAAATTTCTTAAATTAATATAATTTATATATTTTTATTATTAATAACTTTATAAACTACCTAATACCTAGAACTTTTTTTAAATAGGTACCTTCTATAAGTAAAAAAAGTAAAAGCTTTTTTTTCTAAGCTCTTTTTTTATCTATAGGTAGCTTTTTAGGTATTTTTAGTATTAATAGGTATTATATAATATTATTTAAGTCCTTTATATACTAATTAATTAAGTACTTATTACTTTTAGTAGTAAGTTTTATAATATTAACTATTATAGTATTAATTTCTAGTACCTAAGTATAATTTACTTTTAGTACTTAGATATACTTATTTAATATATAGTTAATAAATCTTTTTAAATTTTTCTTTAGTTTATTTAAAAGTTTATATCTTTCTAGCTATAGATACTAAAATAGCGTATCTAATACTATATTTTTTTTCTTTAAAATATAAATAATATTAAAATCCTATATTATTATAGTAGGTAGCTATCTATTTATTAGTATACTAAAGTACTTAGTAGAAAATTAATTAAGCTATATAATTAAGGTAGCTACGTCTATTTCTATAGTAAAATTTAACTTATATAACTAGTAGTTAAACTTTTTAAGTACCTAGAGTAGCGTATAGTATTTTAGTTTTATAAAGTACTATTTTACTTTATTTTTAAACTATAGGTAGCTATTAAATTAGACTAGATAGTAGAGCCTATTTTTACTAATCTACTTTATAGCTACACTAACACTCTAGCTATTTATATCTATTCCTAGAAATATCTTTCCTATATTAGTAGTATAATTAATTATTACTAGTATAGAAGTAGTAGTAATAGCGGCTTTTAAAATGTCTATTACTTTCTAGTATTTATTAGTTTATTAAAATTCTATATTTTTTTATATAAGTAAAAATAAAGGCTTTACTACTAATATAAAATAGAAAATTTAAATTTAATAGTAGACTATAATACCTATAAATATCTATACCTCTTTTTAGTTAGTAGATACTAGCTATATAATAATTTTTATAACCTTCTTTACCTATAAATATTATTTTTTTATATCTACTTTATATCTAACTACTTTAATATAATTAAAACTAAAGTAATATTTTTTACTAGATACTACTAAACCTACGCACTTAATATTTATAAAAATATAATTATTCTATTAAATATACTCTAGAATAAATTATTATACGCTAGGTAATACTTCTTTATTCTAGTAGTTTATTTTTAGTTTTTTTATATATACGTTATTAATAAATAGTAAATAGTTATATAAAATATAGTTAAAAAGTATATAGTAAACTACTTTTAAAAATGCTATAGGTATATTAGTAGCGCCTATTAGTAAAGTATAGTATTTATATAATCTAATAGCTATCTAAAAAGTAGTTATATTTTAACTTTATAGGTAAAGCTCTATTTAATTATATTTAGAAAAGTAATTAACTAAAATAAAAATATAATACCTACTAAACTATTTAGAAAAGTTATCTATATATAGTAGTAGTAACGTATTTTAAATAGTATACGTATTATATCTAGTTATATTATTAATTAGATAATATTCTTTATTTTTTTTAGTAACTATAAACTAAGGGTTTTTATACTAGCTACTATATAGTTTAAGTATATTCTTTTTAATTTTCTTTTTTAGTATTTTAATTACTATTTCTTTAACTATTTTTAGTAAATAGAAAAATAGACACTACTAAGTAGTATAAGGTTTTATATAGATCTTATATAGAGGTAAAACTATAAAGTTTATTTATCCTAACTAAAGAAAGTTAAATATACTTATAGGTTCTTAATTTAGAAGTATTTTTTTAAATATATATAATTTTATTAGTTAAAAAATAGGTTTAAAGTTAATTTATTTAAATTACTTAGAAGTTAACCTTTTTTTTTAGGGAACCTTATATATTACGCCTTAAATAAGTAATTAAATAGACTTAGCTAGAGTCTATATAAACTATTATATATAATTTATTTTTTAATAGCGTTTTATTTCTAATTTAGGTTTCTAAAATCTAAGGTTTTTTTTTATAGCTTATTAATAGAGTAAACTTTATTAGCTACTTTTTTATATACTATAAAAACCTTATATATAATTTTTAAGTATTTAGTTATAGTAACTCTCTTTTATTTATAGAGTTTTTAAAAAACTAGTTTATATAACTTTAGTAGTCTAATAGTTAGAGAGATAATCTTTTTTTTATTTTTTTTAAGTATTTTAGTATTTAGATATAGAAAGCCTCTAAAAAGGGTGTAGGTTTTTTATTCCCTTTTATATAGTATTATAATATATTTTTTTCTTCTAAAACTTTAGAAATAGTTAGGTTATTTTTTATAAGCTTTATATATTTCTATTTATTTAAAGTTATATATTAATTTAGGTTTTAAAAAATAAACCCTATCTATTTAGAGTTTTTAGGCCTAGTACTTATTAATAGAATAATTTTTTTTTTTTTTTTACTTTTTTAAAGTTTACTATAGTAATATAGTTAGCTTTTTCTCTAGCTATAGTATACTAAAAGTAACTAATCTATTATTTAACTCTAATAAATAGTATTATACTAGCTATTTATAGATATAATATAATATACTATTCTACTAAAAGTATTATATTAAATACTTAGCTAAGCTATAGTAGCCTATAGCCCTTTAAGAATAACTAAGTAAAAAAAGTTATAAACTAATTAAAAATAGGTTTAAGTAATAACTACGCTAATTTAGATAGGTATATTATATATTATTTTTATAAAGTTTTTAGGGTTCCTAGTAGTACTTATTAGCGCTCTAATTTTTTATTTTAAATAGTTTTTATATAGTATTTTAAGTACTTATATAGCGTTAATTTTTATTAGGTTAATTTAAGAACTAATATTAATTAAGTATATAACTTAGTTTTTACTAAAGTAGAACTATACCTCTAGTAAATTATAGCTTATTACTTTAATTTTATTTTTCTTATTTTCTTATTTAATAGTTATTACTAGGATATTATTAAGCTTTTTTACCTAAGTATTACTAGTTTTTTTTATAATATACTTTACTATAAAAAAGTACTTATCTAGTATTACGTTATTTTCTAATTTTTTTAATTTTTCTTATTTTTAGCTTTCTACTACGCGCTATAATAATACGCCTATATAACTTTTTACTTTATTAAAAATACTATATAAGTATATATTTTATATATTTATTTTATAATAATTATTTTTTTAAAAAAGTATTAAATTTATTTCTATTAGTGCTATAGCGTCTAGTAGCGTTAACTAATTAGTATTAATTAGGGTTAATTTTAGTCTACCTTTATTAGTTAGCTTATTTTAACCTATTTACTTTAAAACTACTATTATATTAGATTATAATTTATTAATATATACTTTTTCCTTTTATTTCTTTTAAAGTAAGGCTAAAAGTAGTTTTTAAATAGTTAGGTGTACTATAAAGTCTATAATTAATAGTCTTTTTACTTCCTACTATATACGCTAGGTTAGTATAGGGTTTAAATTATTTTTTAGTTTTTTATTAGTTTTTTATTAGCGTTTTATTAGTTAAAAAATAGTATAAAGTATATTAAGTAGCTAATCTAGGTAGGTAAATAGCACCTTAATATCTAGTATATTTTTATTTTATAGTATTATCTAGGTAGTCTATAGTAGTAAATTTTACTAGCTTCCTAGAGCTGGTTTATTAATATTTTACTTTATACTTTACTTATATATTTTATCTACTATTTACTTTAAAGTTTAGTTAGTAGTAGGAGTTTAAATATTCTATAGTAGGGTTGCTAGCTTATTTATACGCGTATCTCTTTTTTTAAGTTTTAGTTCTATTATATTTTAGGTAGGTAGTTAATTTTATTAGCTACTAGCATTACCCTCTATAGTGCTAGTATTTACTTCTATATTTATTATTAGATATTAATTATTTACTTTATTTAGTATAAATATTTTAAGTACTTTTAAGTAATAGTTAAGCATTAGTAATTTATTAAATTACTATATTTTTTAAAGTTTACTTTTTAAAGTAGTTAATATAAAGCTTTTTTAATTATATTATACCTTTACATTATTTTTTTATATATTAAGTAGTAGTAGGTTTAGTTTAAAAATAATATTTTAGAATAGCTTTATTAGGTTTTTACTAAAATAATTAAATTATTAGTAAAGCTTCTATAATAAATAAGCCTATTAGTTTTTATTAGGTACTCTAGTAATTTTACCTAATAAGTTACTTTAGAATCTATAGTAGAAAGTACTTTTTAGTATTTTTTTTAGGTTTTTTTAATAATAGTACTATTTTTTTTAAAAAATTACTAAGAAAAAATAGTTTACTATACTATAGTTTATATTTATATACTTAAAGTATTTTTTATAATTTTTAAATAAAAAATAACTATTATTAATAGGGTATCTATACCTATTAGCTAGTCTACTAGTTTCTATTTATTTAAATATCTAAAGTTTTTAGATATTAGATATTCCTATATCTAAGCCTTATTTAATATATATATAATGTAGGTTATAAGTAAGCTAATTACATAAGCGAGCTAATTACTCTACTAAGCCCGCACTAGATTACTCTATAAAATATATAATATACTATAAGATTTAAATAAAATAGTATTCTACGACCCCTTTACATAATTTATAAATGTATTTACTATAGTTTTATAAGTTTATACGTTATGCCTAGTCTTACTGCATTACCTATAGCGTCTTTAAAATAGCTTACCTAGTTTAATACGCCTACCTTTCTTTACCTTCTTACTACTACTATACGCCTTAAATTCTTATAGAAAGGCTAATTGCTATCCTTCTTTAGCTATTAATACTCTTTAATCCTAAATATACTTTTTTTTATATAATTTACGTTGCGTAGTAGCTTTATTAGCTACTTAAAGCTTAGTATTTTTTTTTACGCTAACACTAGCTTATGCGTAATTATAGCTACGCCTTTTACTAGCTTTTTAAACGCCTTAACTATAAATATTAGGGAGCTATCTATATACTTTTAAATCTTCTACTTTACTAGCGTTAATTATAATCTAAATTCTAAAGTGTTTCCTAGCGTCTATAACTACTAGAAGTTCTTATTAATAATAAGTAGTAAAGGCGTATAAAGCTTAATATTAAGCTTTAATATTACTGCGTCTAGGTTAAGAGGAACTAAACTAGCGCCTTAGAAGCCTTTTTAGATATTTTTTTTAGTAATTAAAGCCTTAAAAGTAGTAATAAAGTAAGGTAGAAACTTAGTTTTTATAATATAGGTAATCTAGTTACGTATTAGATCCTTAGCTTAGTGCCTATACGCCTTCTTTAATAAAGCGAAACACTTTATATTAAGGGGCTATAAAAGATAGGATAAGTAAGCAGGCATATAAAGTGTAATAATCTTGTTAGCCTTATAGTAATCTTAAAATTTAAGTAAGTTATAGCTCTTATAGCTATTAATAATAAGTAAACGTATAGTACTAATAGTATGCTTTTTTATATACTTATTAAAGTGCTTTAGCTACTATAAACTAAGCTTATTTATTATCTAGCTGTTTTTAAAAACTATAATAACTTAGTTAAAGGGTAGATTCTCCTTCTTATACTAGGTAGAGAGGTAGTGCTTACCCTAAAAGATAATAAAAGGTAGAATTACCTAGCCTATCGCGTTAATACCTTAAATAACTATAGCCTACTCTTAGTTACCTTATTATACGCTCTTTAGCTATCCTTAACGCTTAGAGCTTATAACTACTATTTTAGTTAATATTATACCTATTATAAAGCTAGACTTATTAAAATTATAAGTATCTTTATTCTAGATGCTATACTTAGATTTTATATTCTCTATAAAGCAGAACCAACCCTATATAACCTCTAAATCCTTATAGAGGGCTCTCTTATAGTTATACTTTTAATTAAACTTTATTATAAGCTTTAGCTAGCGCTTAATAAAGTTTATAGCTTAGTTTTAGCCTACTAGTTCTAGGCTATACTTAGCTTATAGAGAATTAGCTTTATCTACTATAGCAGCAAGCCGGGATAGAAATTTTTAAGCGTTTAGGTTAAGTATATCCTAAAGAAGCACCTACTTTTCTATCTTTAGAAAATTAATTAAATTAGGCGCGCAATCGCGTTAAAAGGTAGTTCTAGCACGTTATATACTTAGTATACTTTAAAGCACGTTATAGATCTATGCAGCGCGTTATTAAAATAGTATTACGTCTTATTTAATAGCTTAAAGTGTAAGCTATATTTTAGCCTCTTTTAATTCTAATAGCTAAGTAGGTTATTAAAACATTAAAGAAACTATTAATTAATAGTATACTTTAGTGCAGGCTTAGTAGAGTAATTAGCTTGCTTGTATAATTAGCTTGCTTGTAACCTACGTTATATATATATATATATATATATATAATATACCCTTATATATTAACAATGTATAAACAATATAAATATAATAGGTATTATACTTTATATATATAATAGCATTATTATATTTACTTTATACTATTATTATTAATCTATATATATAATAAACTATTATTAGATAGTTATTTATATAATAGAACTAACTAGATTAA
>KZ805885.1:1186-12007 GCA_003073855.1 Periconia macrospinosa
ACTCTTCTTTAATAGCTTTTTTAAACTTATTAACGCTATTAATAGAAGGTTCTATACCTAAATAGGCTTTAGGTAGTTTAACTAGCCTATCCTTTAGTATAGACTAGACATTTTCGATAGGTTCTAGGTCTGGACTATAAGGACTATGTGGAAAAAGAGAAATTTTATTTCTCTTATACCAGTCCTTAATAATCCTAGCTTTATGGATTTTTAAATTATCCTTTTAGAATTTCCAGCCTAGATATATATTAGTATTAGGATTAATTTGTATTAATTAGATTTTTAATAATAAATTTATTAAAAGAAAAAAAAAAGAAAAAAGAGGTAAAAAAAGAATATTTAACTTACCCCTTTTAAGTAAGGCTTTTACTATAGGGATTAAAATTTCCCTTTTATAGCGTAGAGCGGCTAGAGTCCTATCATCTATAGGATCCCTAATAAAGTGTAATTTAGATCTCCCTCCTATCCAAATAGCCCCCTAAATTTAGACAGTTATATCTCTTGCTATAAAAAAGTTAGTTTAAAAGCTATAAATATAAAAATTATATATATAATAGAGAAAAAGGCCTAGTATTAGCTAATATTTTTTTTAGATTTTTAAACTTACCTGTTAATCCACTTTAGACTAATTTTCTTCCAACTTTCACTTTTTCCCTCCTTCTATAATATTCACCCCTAGAACCGTGGCCCCTTTGTATCCCTAACTCGTCTGAAAATATAATTTTATTAAAATTATATTTTTTAATATTTTTATCCATCTCTTTACTATGTTTTAGCTAAGTTTTAGCTTTAAACTTATCTAAATAAGGCTTTTTAGAAGCCTTATTTGCAACCCACCCCTCCTTTTTTAAAGTCCTTTTTAAAGTAGATTTACTAATAGAAAAAGTATTTTCTATTAATAATTTTTTATTTGTCTTTTTAGGACTTCTTTCTAGGTCTCTATTAAGTACCCTAATATCTTTAGGACTTAATCTTTTTTTTCGACCTTTTGCTACCCCTAAACTATCTCTTTCTAAGGGCTAACTAGATTCTTTTTTCTTCTTTACGCGGCTTAAAGTATTATAAATACTTTTAATAGGTTTATTTAAAGTAGTGGCAATAGTTTTAATAGGGGTATTAGCCCTAGAAAGAAGTTTAACTAAATTTTTAAGATTTGTGAATTTTGGATCCATTTTAAGAAAATAGGTGTCTAGGTTTATAAATCCTAAAAGATTTACTTATAAACTAACTAAACTAAATATTATTATATAATATTTACTTACGTAAGCATTTTACTATTTTTTATTTTTATTCTAAATAATTATTTAGTTAGTAACTAACCTTCAAAATTTTGCCACTAGTGTTTCCCCTAAGCCTATTTTAGTTAGTATATTTTTTTAGCCTATTTTTTATATACTATTAAAAAGTTATTAGTACTAGAAGATAGAGCAAAAAAAAGTACACATTTTAAGCCTATATATAAAATTTATACTAAGGTCTTGGCGCCAAGCCTTATTACCCTACTAATCTCCTAGATTTTAGCTTTTTAAATCTATAAAAATTATATTTATAGCTTTTAAATTGTAAAAGTTATAGCTATTTAAAAAAGTAGATAAAAAAGATTACTCTTTTTTTTTGACCCCCTACTGTATATAAATAAAAGTTAAGGCGTATCTACTTTACTTAATTAAGTAGTAGCCTTTTTAAAATTTTTAAGCATTTTTATAATAAGCTTAAGGTAGTGCTATTTACTAGGAGAAAGTTATAATTACTAAAGGTCTTTAAAATTTCTCTTTTAGATTTTTTACTTTAACTACTTATTAATATATTTTTATAGCTTTACCGCCCGCTTATATATATTATATATAGAATTCTATTTTATTTTAACGTCTTAGATTATATATAAACGTGTTTTTGCGGGTAGGCCTTATTAAAGAGTAATAAATTATTTAAAACGCTAGGGCGACTAATTAATAGTAATATAAATTATTTAGATCTAGCTAGTTATTAAACTATAATAAATAATTATAATAAAGATTATACCTTACAAAGTAAGTTAGGAATAGAGATATATTAATTAATTTTATTAAGATAGTACTATTATAATAGTCTATTACCTTTATTAGCTATAGTAGCTATTTAAAGATGTTAAATAATATCCTATACAACTAAGTTAATAATATGCGTAAGACAAAGGATAGTATTTTCTTTAGCTAACTATAAGATATCCTAGTATAAAAGTTTATCCTAGAAAAAGCTTATAAGCGTACTATTATTACTAGCGTTATTACTATTAATAGCAAGAAAACAACGTATAGTGTTTATATCTAAAAGAACCTATAAAACTGCATCTAATATAGAATTACTAGTATATAATCCACGTATTAAAATAAAATCCAATAATTTCTTACGTAATTACTAGTCTATATTTATATACGACGCCTTTAAAGCTAAAAAGCTTATATAGTTATTTTTAAACTAAAGGTCTAACGTAAGTAATATCTTTATTTTTAAATTAAGGTCCTAAAAAACTAATTATTTAGCGTTTTTAAATTCGTCCTTAAACGCCTACTAAAATTTAAATTAAGTTATAAGTATTAAATTAGGTTAAAGAAATTAATAGAGTTACTAGAAAGAAGGTCGCTTAACTATATAAAAAGACTAGTTATTATTAATTATAGCGCGGATAAGCTCTTATTTATAGGCTAAAGTATTAAATACTAGTATTTTTTCTTTAAGTAATATACGTAGTAGTTAAAAAAACTATATACGTAGTTAGGGGTAGATAAAACCTTACATAGCTATATAGGCTTTTATAGTTAAATAGCTAGATATAGCTTTTATACCTATTTCCTATAAGTATATTATTACTAATCTATAGTATAAATAATAGACTATTAGTTTACTAGTAGCTTAGTCTGCCGCCTCTCTAAACTATATCTAAATTTTACCTATATAAATAATTAAGTTCTAATAAGATAGCCTTCTACCGTCTCTATTAATAGTAATATACTAAGTAGTTTTTTCCTACTATATATTCTATATTAAAATAAGGTCCGTCTAGTTATTATTATTATTATAAACTAAAGTAAAATATTTAATAAGTGTAAGCTACTTATTTACACTTTTTATAATTTAAGGGGCTTTAATTACAAAACGTTTAAGCTTTTCTAGAAGTATAACTATATTAGGCTACTCTAGTAGTAATAATAATAAGGAATTAGAAAAAATACTATTAGTTATATTAATAGATATTAATAGCGTAATAATAAACTATAATAAAATCTTATAATAATATAGTTAGCAGGTAACTAGAAAATTTATAAAAAAAAAAAAATCTAAAGGTAACGTATAGCTAGAATAGCTGCATTAACCTAGAAATAGGGGTATACCTAAAAATAAAGTAGCGTATTTTACTATTATATTAGCGTGTATTAGTATAAGCACTAAGAAAGTTAAATTTTTAGACTTATATATTAATTAGTGTGTATTACTTACGTAGCAGACTATTAATTATACACTAACTTTTTTTTTTTATTTTATATAAAGCGCAAAATTAAAAAAAAGATTTTACTCCTCTTAACTATTATTTATAGTCTTCTAACCGTTATTACTTCCGTTAGCTTCTCTAGCTTCCTTATCTTTATTACTCTTATCCTTATTCTTATTCTTATTATCCTCCTCGCTGCTAATATTAGATACATTACTAGTAGCTTTAATCTCTACCTTATATGCATCTATATTATATTCTACCTCTTTATATTTACTAGCACCTTTAATAACTTTATAATTCTCCTAATTAATAAAATTATTACTCTTAAAAGTAATACTAGATACTAGATATTTTGCCCTAGATAAGTTAATATACTATAACGTAATAAATAAGCGTAATAATAACTTACTCCTACTCTTTAGCTTATATATACACTAACTTATTAGGCGTAAGAGATTCTATAAATAAAAACCACTCTTTTTTTTTATCTTTAGTTTTAAAAAAATTACCTTCTAATTTAGTAAAACTATCTTAATAGATAGCTTGCTGTAATTATTCCAGAACACTACTACTATTATATATCCTTCTATTAGTAGAAAGATTATTTAGTTTATCTTTTTTAATTTTTAAATCTTTTAAATTAATAGTATTTTTTTAGCTAATTTTAGTAAACTTTTAGATATTAACTTAGTGTTTAAGCGTAGCCTATTTTTTATATACCTAGGCTAGTATTAATTATAACTATTTAGCTAAATAAATATTAGTATTTTTTTTTTAAATTAATACTACACCCTTACCTAATTTTTTAGAATTATAGCGCTCTTAATTAAGTATAATAATTTTTAACTAGGCTGGTAAGTAGGGGGGTGCAACCCGCACTTAGGGCTAGGTTAGGTTAGGGTCGCACGGGCTACGGGTTAGGGTTAGGTAGGGGTTACGTAATTTGGGGCTAGGTTAGGTAGGGGTTATAATTACCCTAGGTCTAAGTCTAGGTTAGGTCGCATAGACGTTAGGTATAAATTAGGTTTAGGTAACCTAATAGGTGTCTTTACTACTATAATAATTTACTATAATAATTACTTTAATTTACTTATTAATTATAACCTAACCTAAACCTAACCTAGATTACATAAAACCTAGACCTATACCTAAGATTTATAAAAAAATTAGGTCTAGGTTAGGTCTAGGTCTAGGTCTTATATAATATAACCTAACCTTAACCTAACCTAGATTACATAAGACCTAAACCTAGACCTAACCTAGACCTATTTACTAGTTTAGTATCTAGTAGCAGCTTAATTACTACTTTTTTTCTATTCTTTACTACTAATAATAGCGGCGTCTATCTAGTTAAATCCTTTAAGTTAATATTAACTTTCTTTATATATAATAGTAGCTTAACTACCACTTCGCGTTTATTTAATGCTACCTATAATAGTAGCGTACGTTTATATAGATCCTTTAAGTTAATATTAACCTTCCCTATATCTAGTAATAGCTTAAGCGCTACTTTATCTCTATTTTATATAGGGTAGTAAATAGGTATAAGTTAGGTTAGGGTCGCATAGGCTAATAGTAATAGTTAGGTTAGCTTACTAAAACTCTATTATAACCTAACTTTTTTTTAATTTCTTTAAATCTTAATTTTTAAAAATAGTTTTTTTTTATTTAGTTAGTATATAACTATAATAACTATCTATAATAAAAAAATCCTTATAAAAATATATATTTATATATAATTTATTATATAAAAAAATAGTATACCTAGGGGTTAGGTATAGGTTAAGTTAGAGTTACGTAACTTATAAGTATAAGTTAAGTTAAAGTTGCATAGGCTAATAGTAATAGTTAGGTTAAAGTTAAGGTCTTAGTAAGCTAACCTAACTATTACTATTAGCCTATGCGACCCTAACCTAACCTATACCTATAGGTTACGTAACTCTAACTTAATCTATACCTAACCCCTAGGTATACTATACCTATTTACTACCCTAGCTTCTATAGCTCTTTGTAAAGGGTAATAAAGATATAGAGTATACTCTCTACTAAGAGAAACCTATATAAATAACCCTAATAATATAGAAGGCTTATATAGAGTTTTTACCTTTACCTTTCTTTAACGCTAGCTAGCCCTAGGCATCCTATATAGAAAAATTAGTACCCTAAGTAATTATAAAATTACTATTATTAACTTATTTAGTATCTAATTATTAATAAAAATTACTTATAAGTAATATAATAGGGGTTCTAAAATAGGGGGGTAAGATTTTATTATTACTAGTTTACTTACTAAGCTACTACTCTATATACTACTTTAAAAATAATTTAATTAATATTTAATTACTAATAAAAATAGCGTAGAATTAATATAAAGGTAATTTTATAAAAGTAAATAATTATTTTAATAGCTATAGGGTAAAATTATATATAAAAGCGTTTATAATTATTATATTACTACTAGTCTAAAACTAAGGCTCTAAGGGCCCTTTAGATCTTTTTACTACTAAAACTATAGCTCTAAGAACCTTTACTACTAAATATATTATATATAATAATTTTACTATATCTAATTATATTACTCTAGGCAAAATTTACTAGTAAAATATATAAAATAATATAGAAGTATAGTATTACTAAATTAGGCAGGTGGAGCTAATTTTTTAAAAGTTTTTAGATATCTAGGGTGGCCCCCTTCTTTATAAAACGCACTAATAATATACTGCACGATTTAAGTTAATATAGTACTTACTATCGTATAGGGCTATCGGAATATAGAAATATATTTGCCTGTTAAACTCGCTATTTTATTATATCCTGTATTTAGTAAATTAGTAATATTTAAACCGTATTAGCTGAATTTAAGTTTAGCTAGGAGCTACGGCTACCGGGCGCGCGCCTATTCTGTGTACATCTTTAAACACTAGCTCTTAACTTCCACGCTCCACCTACAGCTATCTTTAGATCTTATTACTACTTACGCGCTGCTAAATACTATCCCCCTTTTTATTTTTCCCTTAATTAAGCTAATATAACTTTTAGCCCTACTAAGCTATTCTACTACCTATACTACACTTTTGTTAAGAATAGCACCTTTAGAATTTACCCTATATAGGGTAATTTTTATCCCTTTTTTATTAAAATATTGCTTCTAACACCTAATATACGTAATTCTAATTATTTTTTTACTACCTTAGCTATCTACTTATAAGTAGATAGCTAGTATAGCTAATATACTTTATAGTTATCCCTACATAATAACTATAATATATACTTAAAAGCTACCTACCTTTCTATTTAAGCGTAATATTTACTACTTTTCTTAATACTTTTAGGTAGACCTACCTAGTAGCTTAGGTAAAAAAGTTTTAAAAATACTAAAGGGCTTATCTACCTCTATTTTTACTACCCTTTACGCTAACCTTACTACTATATAGTACTAGGTTAACTTTTAGTATATAGTAGTTAATAATATTATTAAGGCTATTAACTATATTTTTTTTAGCTATAGTAATAGAGAAAAAGCTACTATTACTAATAAGTATAATTAGCGTATTTTTATAGCGTTAAGGGCCTTTATTTAAACTATTTCTTTTATTAGCTTATTAGGCTTAATAGGCACTAGAGCTACTACCTATAGCTCTATCTCCTAAGTAGATATTACTAGAAACTCTAAAAATACTAAGCTAAAAAAAAGAAGCGCTACTAATACTACTTTAAGCGCTAGCTATAGTATAACTTCTAATATAACTTACTTAACCTACTATTATCTTTTTTAAAAAGATATTTACATTTTTATTAGGCTTAAAGCTAAAAATAAAATAAATACTTCTACGCTAAAAGTATAATAGGCTATAGCTAAAGCTATAAATATTAACCTTAAAAACGTACCTAAAGTAGTTCTAATAAAAACAGAATAGGTAGTTATACTATTTAATAAAGCTATATAAATAAGCCTACTTAAGTAAAAAACTAAAAAAACTATTTAGTAGGAGCTAAACGCTAAAGATATTATTAAACTAGTAACCTAGTTTAACTACGCTATTCTAATAGTTTTAGCTTTAAAAAAAAACTATAAAAGTAAAGTTATTTTTATTACGCACTAAATAATAAAGAATAAAGTTATTACTTAAATAAATTAATAACCTATAAACTACTAGCCCTTATAATATAGCTTTATTACTAGAGATTACCTTAACACTAAACGCTAAACCTAAATTATTTCTTTTTTATAGCTTTTAGGGAAAAATTTTAAAATTTTTAGTAGTAAGCTATCTAGGTTAATTAAAAAGAAGCTAATAGTAGAGCTTTATAACCTAGGCTATTAGGGCTACTATAATCTAGTACACTATACTAAAAAATTAAAATACTTAAATTATAGTTAAATTATTAGAACCTATAAGGGGCCCTTAAAAGTAAACTATTAAGCTAACCTATAATACGCTAACTATTATAGCCTAGTCTTTTTAGGCTATAATTAATATCTTACAGTACTAAAATAGTCTAAAAGTTAAGTTAGTCTACTTACTAAGAAGGAGCTATAACGCGTATACTATAAAAGTAACTATATAACCTATTTATACTAGTAAGCTTAAGATACTACTAAATTAGAACCTTTTTAGTAAAAGGCTAAAGTAATAGTAGTAAGTAGTATACTAGGCACCTATAAAACTAACGCCTAAAAAAGCTTAAAGCGCGCTAAAACTAGTAAAAAATAGAGCCCTAACGCTACCCCTAAAGGGATAGATTTCTTTATAACTTAATTAGACTTTTACTTTTACTACCTACTTACTAAGTAAAATAGTAAATATAAAATAAATAGTAAAGATAATAAAACCTAGGAATAGGCTCTATTAAGCTTCTACTAATTAACTAAAACTACTATAAAAGTAAATATAAACTTAGTATATATATTTTAGAATAGTATACGCTAATAGAATAACTACTTTTTTATAGTAATAATACACTCCTTCTCTAAAGGGAGTATAAACCTTAATACTTTTAACCTACTATAGATATAGAAATAAACTAATACTATATAACTAATAGTAGACACTAATAATAAAACCTACTAATATAATAGGTAAATATATAATATAGCTTTATATAGAATACTATAGTACTAGAAGTTATATAGCAGAATAATATAAACGTTATATATATATAAGAATTATAGATAGAATAGAGAACTAAAGTAAATAATTACCTTAAATATAAACTTATTACGCTAGTATAGACGTAGAAAACTAAGGCTAAAAAACTCTAGGTATTTACTTATATCTACTAGCACTAAATAATTAAAGTAGTACTAGTCTTTCTAAAAATTACTTATAACCTTTTTTAAATAGATATAAATAGATACTAAATACTAAATATATATAGGTAACTTTTTACTTCTATAGTTTTAGCGTATATAACTAGCTATACGCTAGGACCTAAAACTATTATTAAAAAAGACTTTAATATTTAATATAATAACTTTAAGCTAAAGATATACTTTTTATATAAAGGATAGTAGCTTTCTACCTAGTTAAAGTAGATAAATATACTATTTACTAGCTAACTAGGTATACTTACGTATAATATAGAATATACTCTAGACTTTACCTTTTTTAATATTTTTTTTATAAAAACTATAATATAGTATAATATAGATATAGGCTCTAACTACTATACTTTTATTACTATTATTTTAGGATAAAATAACGTTAGTTATAGCTTAGCTAAATATAGGGTGCCTAATAACTTACTTAAATAGTTTACTAGGCTAGTTAAATAAGTAATAGCGCCTATAGCGCTATTAGCTAATCCTTTAATAATAAATATTAATAAAGGAATTACTTAATTTAAAACTATTCTAAACTGCGCTGCGCGTATAGTAGGTAAGCTAATAAGTAATATAGGATATAACACACTATAGTAGATAGATAAATATTATTAAGCCTATAAAAAGTATAAAAAAAAGTTTAACCCTACTTAATATACGCTATTATAGGTAAGAAAAAAGTTCTTTATAATAGTTTACTAGGTAAAGTAAGACTTTTAGTAGAGCTAGATTAAAGATATTAAAATAGATAAGAAACTTTATAAACTAGTAGGCTAGTATAAGCTAACTTTAAATTAATAAAACTTTTTAATAAATAATAAATATTACTTTATTACTAACCTATAAGAAAAAGCTACTACTTTCTAGAATTTTATTTTATACTACTTTAGCCTAAAGAATAATTATAAAAAGTTATCCCTAGATATTCCTATAGACAGGCTCTAGCTACCCTAAAATACTAATATTAGTAATAAAAAAGTAGAAAGATACGTAATTAGTATAGATAGCACCTTTCTAGGTATAAATTATATAATAGTACGCTTACTCTAAATATATTAGTACTATATTAAATATTATATTAGCGCCCTATTTTAAGCTTACCTATAGCTACGTTATTTTTTTTCCCCTATAAAAATAAGTAAAAGTAGTTATAATACCTAAAGTAGGAAAAAAGGACCTAATAGATATAAAGGTATAGCGCCTAATTACACTACTATTAGCTATAAGTAAAAGGCTTAAATATATTATAGCCTACTATATAGTAGTAATAGCTATATAGTATAATATTATTTTTTTTTAGTATAGTAGCGCCCTTTCTAAAAAAATATTACTAACCTAGTATTTTTATTTATATATAATATAGAAGTTATATAGTCTAAGTACTAGTTAGTTACTTTAGTTACTATAGACGTACGTAGAGCTTTTAACGCCTAGCTCTATAACTACTTCCTAAAAAAAATATAGAAATAAGGCTAGCCTTTAGCTCTACTTTACTTTATTAACTTTTTTTTTATAAATTAATAGGCCTATATCTACTTAGATTAAGAAATTATCCCTTTTAAATAAGTTATATATAGCACCCTATAAAGATCCCCGCTATTCTCTATTCTTTACACCTTTTACCTAGCTAAGCTACTAAACTAGAACCGCATAAAATAGTTTAGATATATAAATAATATAAGCCTATATTATATAACGTAATCGGCATGCGAGTCGATTAGGCATGCGAGTCGATCACTTCTTTTTACTAACAAAAAAAGGCCGTGCATAACCGTGCATCTTCTTTAATATACTATAATAAATTCTAAAACTTTTATATATTATAAATATTATTATAAATAATCTAGATTTAAAGTTTTAGAAATATTAACTAGGTAGTTCTAGAGATATATTAGATTTTAATAAAATTTCCTTTTTTTAGCCCCCACTTTCTAATATCTCTAAACCTACATATTTAAATTTTCTAAAAACTAAGTATATTATAGATAGTATACTTATAAGCTTATATTTAAAATTTTATAATTTA
>KZ805886.1:0-11792 GCA_003073855.1 Periconia macrospinosa
AAATAGCAGCAAAACGTGCGAAAAATTGCCTATTCCTATTGCTAAATTTCTGCCAGATAAGGTCGTGAACTTACTGAAGGATGAGATTGACGACATACAGGATATCCAAGACAAGGTCACCACAAATACGCTTGGAACCACACTGCTTGCTATCAAGCTAGGAACCACTTGTACAGCCTTGGCGATCGTCAGCCTGTGCTTACTATCTTGCTACTTTCACACCTTGGATCTTAATGCAAGGCTATTTTGGGCACTTGTCTTCGCTGGGTTAGCTACGTTACTGTACACAGTTCCTTTTGTTATGCTGTTAGGCATTGGTAAGCAGGTTAAGAGTGTCCCATTACCTCAGATACTCCATCTTACTGCTGGTAATACCCACCGTCTAACCTTTTCTATTCTTGGAATGAATATAGCAGCGTGTATTCTAGCTACCTATACTGTTTGGAAGACTCCTATTCCATTATTTTCTATAACTAGAAAACAGGAGTAAGGTTAAATAACTTGTTATATGTACTTAATATTAGGTTAGGGCTAAATTAGTTATTAAGTAGTCTAACGTCCATCCCTGCATAGCGCAAATCCCGGTGTACCGCAATCGACCAATTAAATCGCGAGAACTGGAAGAATGTTCGACAAATTCGCGAGCTGATTGTGTCAGATAGTACTGTAATGTAGATTACAGTGCAGTGCAAGTACTAGGGTTAGACGCGTGTACCGGCTCCCCACCCGGGTCTACAGAGGATATAAATAGTCAACCATTAAGAATACACACAGAACAACAATAAAAGACAATACGCATCATCAACCACATCAGTATTATCGCAGTGAATTATCACAAACCACCTTCACTCTGACATATTTGACATAATAATAGCGTTAGAGAGCTAACTTAAGTATTATTAAAGAGTCTTACTTTAGCTCTATAGTTACGATAGCTAACTTTACTTAAATTATTTTATATCATAAATTAAATATTAACTAGTTATACTTTATACACGTTCTACTAATATTATAGCTATATCTAAGTTTAGGAATAGTAAATAAATTTACGCTAAAAAAGTAAATATACTTAAGTGTCTGTACTTACACTAAAATTTATATAGGCAAAGTAAATAAATGCAGTGTGTTTGTTCGTAAAATTAATAGGAGATATAGCTTACTCGAGCAATAGTACGGAAGATAAATAATCCAAAGCCCACAATTTTCTCTAGTAGGGAGCTACATCTGACAACCTTTTAACTGTGCGCTACCCTAAACTAAGCCTAATAAGGTTTACAATTAAGAAAGACACCATCTTTCTGCTCACAATACTAAGAAGGAGGTGAGCTAACTTGTCCTTCAGAGGATGTAGCCGATCCTGAAGGGCTAAAGCTACCCACATTCGGTTTTTGTCCGGTGGAAACTGGCGCATTCGATGGACTAGATAAGCTCGGGATTGTTGAACTAGGTGCTTGTGGTTGCCCGCTATTAGAAATTGGTGCTACCTGAGTTGGTGTTGTTTGATGTACTGGACCGGGAGCGTCACTTTGGTGTGGCTCGCCTTCGGCTTGACCATGTCCAACAGGGCCGGATGATTGGCTGAAAGGAGGGTTGGTGCTTTCCCCGGTCTGTTGCCCAGATGTCTGTACCGGACTGGGAGCATTTTGACTAGTTGTACCGGGTAGTGAAGGCTTCTGTGGCGGTGCAGTAGGTTGAGCACCAGTATGGGTACCTTGAGCAGGTGCTGGAGGCTTGACATGCCCGTTTGCATCATTTGTATCAATATACTGCCCTACCTTAGGTTGCTCTTTCGATCCAGCAATTTCGACACTATGCGGTCCATCTTTGTCTTGTTTCCCAAGCCCGTGGTAGATGGAATTAATATCATGCCCAACCCCAACGCCTGAGGAGCCAGGATGTTGGCAGACACCCTGACCTACTCCATCAAAATGCAACTTCCAAGCTATACTCCATTAGCAATTGTGCTACAACATCAATCCGTAAGTCAAGGGGTGCCTATACGTACTTGTCGGTTCAAAAACCAGCCAGGACCACGTATCATCTAGGTAGCACTTCTCATTCCCGACCTGAATGGACTTCAGCTCTCCCATAGCTCCGGGTGCTGCTCTCAGATCCTTGAGTTTGGCCACAACCTCAAGCAAGCCAACGCAGTATGCTATCGCAATCTCCTTACCGAAACACTCGTGAGGCCCGTGTCCAAAATGTATGTAAGCTTCTGCAGGCCTCCCAGGTTTGAAAGACTGGGGCTCTGGGATACAGCTTGTATCATGACAGGCGGGGCCAAGAAGACAAACGACTGCGTCACCTTTCTTGAACTGTTGACCATCGACAACAGTATCCTGGGCACAGATGCGAAGATTGCGCTGCCGGCTTGTCAAGCGTTGCGCCTCGAGCACGTACTTCCGAAGTTCTTTGTGACATGTAGGGCCAGCATGAAACACCATATCTTGCACCTTAGCCCAGTGAGATGCGTTTTGAGGTTGAAGGAAGAATTGAAGGACATCGGCAAACTGTGGACGTTAGTTATTTGACGACCTGGGATATCACTGAACACCACATGTGCACTTACAAGTCCAACTGGTACTCCAATTCCTGCAAGGGCCGTCAACCATACAATATCTGTTGTTTCTTGAATTGTCTTGCCATGAGCTAATAGCTCTTTGACCACGTGCTGTCCATACCACCTCAGTGATCCTTCCTTCACGTGGGCCGTAGGTGGCTTCCTCAAGAGCTTGCCCAACCTGTCTACAAGTCCATTAGATTTACCAGCGATATCCGAAACTGATGCTTTAGTAGTTTCAGTTAGCACCTCCGCCCCTTCCTGAGCCCAGAGTCGTCGACGGAAAGCCATGGCAGGGTCGTTGTTGTTGAATCCCCAAGTACGCACGTTCAAGAGGTGCTTGTATAGCTCTGCAACAGACAAAGAGCCATTAGGATTCTCCGGGCCGTACAGATCAAGCGAGAACATGTCTCCCATAATGATTGTGTTGACGGGGATAGCGATACTGTCATATTTAGCCATCGTTGTTACCGTCGATATTAACGCAACTTACTCTTTGATGATATTTATCTGCGATGCCGCTCCAGGGAAACTAAATGTTCTTGACTTCAGCATCGTGTTAGCTGTACTCTTAACAGTGTCGACAATCAGAGTGGTAAAATCTGCAGGCCCATGTATGATCCCATCAAGCAAAGCGCGCTGGGCGGCATTACTTTCCGCATCGCCGCCAAGCATGAAATCAGAATAGTCTTTTTTTCCTGGGGAAAGGTCATTGAGTGCTGCCAACCAGGGAACACGAAAAGCTGTCTGGTCCTTTAGCACTTTGCAGATAATCGCGTGCTTCGTCAGAACGACTGGACTTGGTGGAGGCTTGGGCTTTGCGAGAGAAAATTGGCTGATAGTTCCGAGCTCTTCAGCAATCTCCTTGTTCTTCTTCCACGTATACATGGGCTGCATGATGTGGAGACTATTGTACGGATACCAGCCAGGCAATGCACGCTGGAACAGCTTGTAGAACATTGAACCGCCCATGCTACATACCAATCAGCTTTGAGTCAAATATATGAGAGCATAAGTACTTACATTTTATAGTCTTGTTGCACTTCTTGCATGCCCCAATTAGTTAGCGTTGCTGGGGTATAATCGATCGTACAAAATCGATCGGACCGAACAAGGGTTATAGCATCCGAGAAAACAGCACGTCCAGCTGTATAGCCTATGGAATAGTCAGTCCCGCAGATACTGCTAGCTTCTGTGAAATGAGAACTTACCCAAGCAACCTCCATTTCCGGGTGACATGGGAGGTTTTGTTTCTTCGATGAACAAACCAGGATATAACTCTACCATGTCAGGGCTGTCGTAAAGATGTCGGAGGAGATTAGCAATCTCAGGGTCGGGATTGATATCTTCCATCGTTTCATGGCGCTTCAAGCCGAAGAAGTGGCGGAACTCATTGAGTGATGCCATACGCCTGTAATTAACCTTTAGTTTTATGCTCAAATCTGGGATGAGAAATTGTTTCCTCACCATTTTCTTGCTTGCAAGATACCCAAAACTTCTACCACACGTAGAGCTTTAGGGACCATCCTTGGGCCGAAAAGACCTTGAATGGTTAAGCATACTAATAACGCGAAAACTTTGGTGATACATACCAGCTGGTGACTCCATAGCATCCATCATTATTCTGACCAGATCCGCATCATCAAACTTTCCATCCGGACCTCTCTTAAGTCCATCGAAGACACGTTGACTTGGGTCCGGCGGAATATTCTGTTCCCACCGCAATAAGCCTTGTAGAAGCTCTTGGGGTGTTAGCTCGTCGAACTTTTTCGTTGAACCAGGGAAAAGGCTCGCTATGAACTTGTTCAGCCATTGCTCATCGCGCTGGGAAATGATGGAGTGGAAGCGATAGAGAAGATTGAATTCAGCCGAAATTTGATTTCCAACACCTCGTGCGATTTCCTCACCATTGGCCTTTTTGATCTCAACTCGCGGATCAATAGTCCAGCTGCTGGCTGTGTGATGTGTATTCGTTAGGCCTCGCAGATAGTCGTGAAGTGAAATATTAATGTATAGCCCACCGACGATTCTGTTGAACTTCCTTAGTGCTGGCACGCAGGCAATGAATATAGTAAGGAACTTACAGCCTTGCCGTCTGGAACAAATCGTTGTCTTGCTTTGCCAGTGCCTCCTTCATCTCTTTCTCATTCTTCGTTGGCGGCAGTGTGAATCTGCCCCCCTCATTGATTTTGAGGAGGACGTCAGCGACATAGTTATGGAAGCGACTGTACATCACGAGCATTACATTAACACCCGGAGGCTGACCCAGAAGCCGCTTCTCGTGGAAGGTATCAGGTTTCAACATTCCTCGTTTCATAGTTCTAATCTGGATTTGGTCCTCCAAGCTGGAACCATAGAGTGGAGCAAGATCGAGATAAGATGATGTATCCGAAATGTTTGGATCGAGTCGGTTAGTCCTGAAGATGTCTCGAAAGCTTTTAGCAAAATTCTCTCATGTCTCTCAAACCATACTAAACCTACCGTGAATGATGATTGAGGCGTGATAAAAAAGCACAGAGGAAAGTCCGGCAGGGTTCTCTTTGAATTTTCCTGCCGATCGGCCCATCAAAGCTGAATCAATTAGTTATCTAAGTAACTGATGGATGGCGAGGTGACATACTATCGAACAGAAGACCTGGATCCGGTCTAACACCATCGAGCTTTCTCAGTCTGCGCGCGGTTCTGGCGTAAGGGGTGCCGGCTTTGCCCAGATCTGGGAAGAGCACATTCTACATTTCTTGTGAGCGAATGAAACAAGATGAAGTCAACATAACACATACATTCAAGCTCCCATCGGGTGTTCTGAACTCGAATTTTTCTCCCTGATAGGAGAGTGGCGGGTGTTGCAAGCTCTTCCATAAACCCTCGGTGAGGAAGTTCGTGAGGATTCGGCGGGATTTGGAGTTCGGTGGCAATGACGCTGCGATTGCAACCACCTTTTCCATCTAACGGAGTTAGTTCCAATATTCGAGTAGCATGGTCTGGATGAGCCTACCGCCATTTTTTTGTCATCAATGGGCTTTACAGTTGAGAAGGCAACCTCCAACAAAGTCTTAATATCACCCCGCACTACTTTAAGCCCAGAACTTCCAATGTCTTGAATGATACTGGTGGATGCTTGCTCTGGCGACGAGTATGCTGCGTCTGCATCGTAGCGATCTGCTGTTCCATCAACATGGCGCTTTGGAGAGCTAGTCTTGTGTTGCCATAGCAGATATGCGGAATACGCTAGAAGAAGAAGCACCATTGCAACAGCTGCAACGTATCGGAAAACACCCAGTGAAGTCCAGGTCCTCGATGTGAAGGCATAAACTGCTGTAATTCGGCTTTTCCACTGCTCTGAGGATACTTTCAAATTGAACTTCCAACCATGTACCGTGAATAGTCGTTGATACCATTTTAGACTTGTCTTGCCATTGCCTGGAAGGAATGAAGAGAACAGAGAAGTTTTCGGAGGTTTTGATAATCCCGCAGTTCTGGTGACATTTGGCTCAATGATAAGGGTAGCGACGACAGTAATGAGTGATCCAAGAGCTTGAATCACTCCTCGCTGTGAAGGCGAGGTGTTCTTCGGCACAGGCTGTACAGCAACACCCATTGTGAACGGCTCAAACGAGGCGAATGTAGGAGATGAGGAGTAGCTTCGATCTAAATGATGTGGAATAGGTACTATTAAAATTACTCAACGAAAGAAATGAGCCTTTCACTTAATATACGTTTAGGAATCCTTCGAGCGGTCGCGCCTATTTCAACAACTGCCCCGCTCCGCTCAGCTCAGGTCTACACCAAGACTGCAGATGATTGATGTAACCCTAACTATTGGCTTTGCGATAGCGACGTAGGATCCAGAGTTTCCAGCTTCACAAGTTCATCTCTGCGGCCCCTCCTGTTGATCCGCAGTGATCTTTCGAGCGTGCTTTAGCGAAACATTCATACTGAACCAGTTCCCATGCCGACCGGAAACGCCGCCAATGCGTGACTAGTCAATACGTTTCATGGACCGTAAGCTACAGTTTTATTCGTTAAGCCCCGAATGAGTTCAACTAGCCAGTGGAATGCGACATACGGATAATGCGAGCCCATTCTAATACAGTGGATCAAGATGCATATTCACATATCTCCCAAGTCGCCGACTGCATACTATGCGTGTCCAACGTCTCAATCTGGATTGTTGAATGTACATGGACTCTGCGATCTGAGCCCACCCCAAGTCGCCGCCTACCATGCTATGCATGCCCTGTATTCTAATCTGAATCGCGGTATGTACAGACACTTCAAATGCTTGGTGCCATCGTTATGAGAGCCTATCCTATGTTTTCCGTAAGGTGATGAAAAGAAAATAAAAGAAATGAAGAAGTTTTATCGCAAAGCAATCGAATTACATGCGGTATCAACACAGGGAAATTATTACAAAGACGTCCTCGGCTAGGTACGTGCACACAGGTAAATCGTTGCACACGTAATGAAGCTAACGTAAGAGGTTAGCAGTAATTTATTGCGTACCATGGTTTCTACGAAACTATCCACCATCCACCATCCATGACTAACTATCAACAGATTGTCAACAGCAGCTTCATGTCGTGCGCGGCGACCTAGCGTGTCTGAACAGTACCATGGACAGCGCGCTGGGTTGCAATATTTCCGTAAGGTGATAGCTGATGCAATGTTTCCGTAAGGTGATAGCTGATGCAATATTTCCGTAAGGTGATAGCTGACAGAAGCACTCCCCTACTTGACAATTCGGTGTCTCTGCATCTTCTAGTACCGTAGTGCTATCCTGCATAGATAACGAGATGAACTCTATCAAAAGGTAACCTGACATTTTTTCGCCTTTATCGTCCACTCGTTGTATGCCCAAACAGCATCTGGAGGCTTGCATTAGCGGGACGAACCATAGCTGAAGCTGCCATGCAGCGTCGACAAGGAATGCCTGATTTGGACGCACACAGACACCTGCAGGATCAACCGTACCTACTATAGCTGCGTTGCATTCCGGGCAGCCTGAATAATGTGGCACTAAATATCTGCATAGCGGCGAAGCGCTGACTCCAAGTGCAGACGCGAGACCGGTTTCCGCCCAATAACGATCACTGTGAACAAACCTACCAAGCAGCTCAACTTTGAGACTATTGTAAAACATGCACTGGCGATTCTTGTAGTAATGAATGGGTGGAAATGAGTCGTGGAGTGGAACGATTGTCAATTAGCGCCCTCACCAGATTTTTTAGACGAGGGAAATATTGGGTTCAAGAAAGACGGCAGAGCGGCTAGTTGATGATGTGCAGCGTTTCGGTCACTCTAGCTATCGCAAACGCATTTCCAAGTCTTACGAAAGTGAAAGCTGGGAATCGGTTGCATCAAATTGCGTAGCCGCGTGGCCTACTGTTACTCATTGATATTATATAAGGACATCGATGCAGCAACTACTACCAAACCCGACATATTCTCTAGCACATTGTGAGGTCTTCCAATAACATCTACACTCTATAAAAGTAAGTAATGCACAGCAGACATCACCTCGTAAAAAATCTAAATTGTGCTATCCGGCCATCGGCATACAAGGACATTCATCAACGCAAGTCTTTATTGTCTACATTTTCCGCATGTTCCTGACGAGATTTTGAATTTTAGGATATATAATGAGCTCCGAAAAGAGACCGCGACGCCTCGTACTCTGCTTCGATGGCACAGGGAATGCTTTCCATGGAGACTCTTCGGACACCAATGTTGTGAAGATTTATCAAATGCTGGATCGCGACAACGTAGATCAGTTCCATTACTACCAACGTATGTATAGATTCGTACCATCCTTTTGGAGGTCACACTGCAGGCAAGAATACTAGACTTTTCCTGAGGCGCCTCTCTGCGATGGTTTAAGGACCCGATCTAATCATTGCTCAGCTGGTATCGGAACTTATGTCGAAGGCAAAATTGCGGCACCGAATACTCCTCTTCGACGATTCATCGCTCAAGTCCAGGCAACTGTTGATCAAGCCATTGGAAGTAGCTTTGTAGACCATGTAACTTGTGGCTACCGCTTCCTGATGCGCTACTACGACCCTGGAGACTCGGTATACATCTTTGGATTCTCGCGAGGTGCCTACACGGCTAGATTCCTCGCAGAGATGGTGCATACGGTTGGACTACTATCACGCGGCAATGAGGAAATGGTGCGCTTTGCATGGAAGACGTTCGCTGAGTTCCAGCAATCGCGAGATAAACCAGAGCCGTCTAAGGAAGATGAGAAGCGCAAAGACTTCATGGTCAAATTCAAGCAGACATTCTGTCGGCCTCAAGTAAACATTCACTTCTTAGGTCTTTTCGATTGCGTCAACAGTGTCGGTCAATTCGAGATACCCCTGTTTCGGAAATCTTTCGAACACATGGCTACACCTGCCGCCACTCACATTCGGCACGCGGTATCTATTCACGAACGCAGGGTCAAGTTCAAGCCTGCGCTGTTCATACTCAACGACAAGAAGTTCTCCAACGACGTGGTCGAGATGTGGTTTGCAGGAAATCATGGTGATGTAGGTGGAGGCTGGAAGAAGGCAAAAGGCGAAGCGCATTTGCTTTCTGATACTGCACTCGTGTGGATGATCCACGAAGTACTCAATCTCAAGGTTTCAGAGTCAAAACTCGCTTTCAAAACGCTCAAGATTGAACATCGAGACAAGGTCGAGACTCGCTTTCAGAGGGGTCTCAAGAAGGCCCTTGCGGTAGCCACACCAGTAAAACAAAGCAACTATCACTTGCATGATATGTTGAAGTTTGGCGGAGGGGTGACCTGGTTGATGACCATAATTTGGTGGATTATCGGTAAGCCAGTGCCCCAACACTCTTGGCACAATTCTGACTGAGTCCATAGAAATTCTTCCAATTTTCACTCGTTTGGAGCTCGAGAAGGGCAAATGGGTGCCTCGTTACTGGCCGCCCAACCTTGGCGCTCCCCGCGACATTCCTCACGAAGCAAGCATCCACAAGAGCGTATACGAGCTGCGACAGGCTGGACTCCTAACGGAAGAGCAAATGCCAAGAACGGGTGGCGATAATCCACATGTCAACGTGAAGGGTGCCCTCAATGTCTGGGCCCGCGCTCGTTCACCGGCACAGAAATTGGACAAATTAGAGAAGCCTATAGCGAATGGGTTCGCGCACGCGACCATCGTGCGCGAAGGCATGTAGTAGATAGCATCACTAGCTCGAATGCGCAATGGTAAAATAAGAGACATTACATAATTAGGGCTAGCCTTGACATTTGATAACATAGATAATCACAATAGCACACTTCAACGCAGATAGTCCTTCCTCCTCTTCCGTCGACTTAGGGTTCCTGGGTTTGGGTATGTAGAAATGTACGCCAGTCAAGCACTACGGCCCGATGTAACTCCCCGCACTGAAGACTCCACCCACTCTACCTACCAACTTTAATGCCTTCGAGTGCGGGGCTCTCGCTTTCATTTACCAGCCTACTTTATAATATTAAAGGCTGCCTTATAAAGAACTTATTAACTTAGTCCACTAATTTTAAGCTAATTTTTTACGTAATTATTAGCGTTACTACTAGCTTATAACTAAAGCTATTTATATTTTAGGTAACTTATAGTCTTATACCTTAATAAGTTAAAAAACTTTATAGATACTAAGGACAGAGTTTTATAAAGCTGTCACGAAAGTGCTACGGGTAAGCTCTGATTAGGTTCGGTACGAGGATGCTAAGGAGCTATCTCTCGTGTAACCAATCTATTACTACTACGTACGATACTTAGGTGGTTCTGGGCAGATTACAAGACGTTGTGTAGGGAACAGAAATAGTGCAGAGAAACGAAGAAAATATATAGAGAGAAGTAGTCTGTGCGTTAGCACGGACTCGGACGCTAATTAGCAACAGGTCAGTTCCGAGGATTAGCCATAGAGCTATCCTTCGTGGACGGTAACGTAACGGGTTTAATTCAGGAGCGTATCGTATCGGGAAGGATGACTAAGTGTACTAAAACACAGTAGAGTTGGTCATCTATTAGTGTCAGGTTCTGGGGAGGATACCGTGACAAAAGCTTAAGAAGAGGTAAGTTAGTATTTTAGTTGTCAGATTACCGTATTATTGTTAGATAGTACTGTAATGTAGATTACAGTGCAGTGCAAGTACTAGGGTTAGAAGCGTGCACCGGCTCCCCACCCGGGTCTACAGAGGATATAGTTAACCCTTAAGAATACACACAGAACAACAATAAAAGACAATACACATCATTAACCACATCAGTATTATCACGGTGAATTATCACAAACCACCTTAACTCTGACAATTATTGGTAAGAGTATATTACTAGAGTACGTCCACATGATATAGTTGGTTAAAAGCGTATACCGGCTCCCCACCGGGGTAACGTTATATAGCAAAATCGTCAAGTCTAACGTTAAAGACATCCACGACAGAACACGACAATCAATCAATACAACTACTATTTTTCAGTTATCCTTACCCCGTGATATCTGACATTAGTAGCTACTAAAATAGGTATTTCTTAGATTTATAAGGTGCTATAGCGTACCTATAGTAGAGTTAGTTATTATAGTAATTGCTATTAATATAGGGGTATTATAGATCTAAGTAGGGGCTATATAATAGTGTCAGATTTAAGGTGGTTTGTGATAACTCAACGTGATAATACTAATGTGGTTGATGATGTGTATTGTTTTTTTCATTATTTCTGTGTGTATTCTTAAGGGTTGACTATATCCTCTGTAGACCCGGGTGGGGAGCCGGTGCACGCTTCTAACCCTAGTACTTGCACTGCACTGTAATCTACATTACAGTACTATCTGACAAATAGTAGTAATTTTGATACAAGATTGCGACTTTTTTGCTAGAAGGGGTGGTCCCCTAAGTAATTATCGAAAGGCACCAATAATAAGTCGCAGGTGCCCAGATCATCGTTAGACAGACAGCTAGCCAGGGTTAGGATAAGAAAAGGTGGTAAGCGGGGGATGATATCTTGATATGTTGGGTTTTATTATTAGCTAGTGCTATCTAGCTGCTACCCTTGAGAGTAGAATTCTAGAGACATGAACCTTGACTAATTACTATGATTAGACAAATCTCGGCCCAGTAGGTTAGCAAATTGCTTCTGCTGGTTTAGAATAATAGGGGCGGAGGCTGCGGGGCAGCCTACGCCACGCGTCCCGTTGAAGCTTTGCAAGACAATTAGGGATGTAGTAGCGCGGTCAAATTTGT
>KZ805887.1:0-11786 GCA_003073855.1 Periconia macrospinosa
GGGGGGTAATATAACTGTACTTGCATACATACATACCTACATACATACATACATATAACTAACTTACTTAACACACACACATATATACATATAGCTTTTATTATACTAAACAACAACTAAAACAAAATAATAAAACTAAACAAATAAATAAAAATAAATATTTAACCTAATCTAAGTTAACTAACTAACTAACAACATGTGATAAAGACGTACTTAGAGTATAAATAAAACAAAACAAGTAAGCAAGCATAAGTAAAGCGAGGGGGACCAAGGTTTTTTTTTTTACTCAACTCCCCCTTGAATCTCATTTTGTTTGTTGTTATGTAGTTATTACGCGTAGACTTACAACGTTGACACAACACAAGAACAAGATCACTGCTGCTCAGAAAAAAGGCCCGAGATACATGTTTACAACCAAATGCTAAAAACCTCAACACTTGAAACATATAATAACAACAAGGGTTAATTGATTGGATTGATGTTTACATATAAATGTCTACGCCGCCCCCTTGAGCAACTTCTGCGCCTCTTTAGTCGACAGCCCGAATACATTGACCAGATAGTCGAGTCTAGAATAAAATTTCCATTAGTTTCACACATCACACACACACATAAATTCCATCCAGGAGGGGACATGTCAAAACTTACTTGATATCCCCGGCAATCCTCCGCTTGACAGCCTCAAACTCGACTTCATGGCGGTCCTTCGCAGCCTCGAGGTGTTTGGCGGAGATGGTCTTGACGCGGATCTTGAAGCGACCCGAGACGGGGCGGTGGTCCGAGACCTTGACGCAGTCGTGGCGGCGGTAGTCGAGCTGCTTGATGCGGCCCATGCCGCGGTACAGCACGCGGTCGCACCACGCGGGCGAGCGCTTCTTCTCCGACGTGTCGTACGTGTCGGTGCCCACGTCGTACTTGTACGTTGGCGCGAAGGTGATGGGGGCTTCGTTGAAGGCGCGGAGCCGGAGACCCGGGTTGCGCTTGCGCGAGAGGAGGAGCTGGTCGCGGTCGAGGAGTTTGCTGAGGTTGCCTTGGCGGACCGCGCTGATGACCGAGTCGCGCGTCATCGAGTCGATGCGGTAGTTGAGGTCGCCGTTGAGGATGCAGATTTCGTGGTCGAGGATCATGGACCCGTCGCCGCCGCCGACGAAGAAGTTGGCGCAGTCGCTCGGCGAGCGGTTGTGGGGTAGGGGTTGTGCCTCCATAATGGCTGCGGCGTCGTTGTTGCGGTGCGTTGTTTGCGACTGCCCGGCGGCAAGATGGCAGTTGATGAGGCACAGCGAGGAATCGTCGATGAAGAAGCGGACTACGAGGGCCCCTTTGTTGCCAACGCGCCCGCTGAAACCAAGCTTGATCTCCGCCGCGGCGACGTCTCGTATTTTGCTCCGCTCCGAGGCCTTGACGAAAACGCAGGTGAATAAACCGACTAGGTTAGCTGTGTGAAGGAGAGTGTAGTTCTGGCGTGGACATATGTCGTCCAGTGTGCGTATTAGGTGGTCTCGCCACGCTCGATACGCATGCGACATGTGCTCGTTCTCTGAAGCCTCCTTGCTTTTCTTCTTCTTGAAGAAACTCTTTGCTGTGATTTTCTTGTCTTCCAGATCAACCAGTTCTTGGAACCCAAACACCATGATATCCGGGGGGTCCTCTGGCTGCAGCAGCTCCCGGAAGAAGTTTTGATCTTGTTCGTTATGCCGTAGACTGGCCGGCTTGACAGCGCCTGCGTTCCAAGTCATAACCTTGACTGACATCTCGCGAAAGCTGCAATAGTCCGCATCGTTCTCCTGCATTTTGGTTTCTGTCTTCATTAGCTGCCGCACGGGTCGAAGCGTGTCATTGAAAGTAGACTTACCTAACCAATCGTTCCGCAACATCCCATCCCAGATGCGCAGAAGATTGTCCGTCCCCAGCGATGCAACTTGCAGCCTATCCAGCTTCCAAATACTCGTCCTGTCTGCGAGAATCCCGGCAATGGGCTTCTTCTCGTGAGCCTTCCAGTCCTTCAGCACTTTCCATGGCGTCGCAGAAGTGTCGTACACATAGATCATCCCTGTACTGTATCCGGCCCACAGATAGTCACCAACACCCACGAGCGAGCTGATCTTGTAGAGACTGACATTGATGACGCTGAGGCATTCAAAGGTCTTTTTCGAGTAGATGGTGACTTTCCCATCCGTATGACCAAAGTATATGCGATCTGGCTGGCTGCTGAGGATGGCTCCGGAAGTCACATCGCCTACGTTAGCTTGCGAGATGCTTTTGGGAGTCACCTGCTGGAAATGTTGGTTTTCCCCCGAGCGGCTATAGACGCGAATGTCCTTTGTGAAAGCAACCCACAGCTGCGACCCCGATATTATGGAAAACGTGTGCCCTCTGGGGATGTGGAATGTGGAAGGGGTCTGCTGCAGGGTGGGGTGGCCTAGTTCGTCTGCAGGCCAGATGTGCAGGCTGCCGTCATCATCTAGCGACCACATCTCGGAGGCATAACGGAAAATCTTCACAACGGTAGACCCTCTGTGCGCGTTGGGCTTGGTATAGGCTATGCTTTGTGTGGGTATATCTAGTTCGTGCATCTCGCCGGTGTTGGTGCCCAGCCATATCCGCTTCCCCTCGTCTTCTACGTCTTTGGCAGGCCGGAACGCTATCGATGTCACTTTTACAGTATCACCATGACTAAGACTCACGAGAAGCCGGCCGTTGAGCACATTCCAAACATTCGTCACGTAGCCCGTGGTACATATGTACTCGCCGCAAATAGCAAACAATTTCGTCTCGTATCCGGTGGGAATCATGTTGACGCCTTCTTTGAATATCGGCGGTCTTCGGTTGGCCTGCGAGGCGTCAGGGTAGTCGGTCAGGACCGGACCCGGCTGCTCACTGGCGCCATCTGCATCATCCGAGTCGTAACTGTATGGTTGTTGCACTTGGGCGGGGGCGGGATGCGGCCGTGCTGCGTCCGTAGATCTTCTGAATTCCCCCGAGTTTCGTGGCGGAGGTGGTTTCGGAGGCTCCAAGGATTTAGTTGCGCTTGCACCGGTCATCACATTTATGGTCGACGTACGCCTGGGCGGTTGCATTAATCGATCAACGGCCAAGGACGACGGACGGAAAGTATCCATGGAACGCCGTACAGGGGGCTCGGGCGGGATCGGTCGTTGTATCACCATGCTCTTTCTCAAATCTACATTATCTCTTTCTCGTCGAGCTGGGAGCGCGGGAGGCTGATCCTCAGGGCGATTGCGTGGGGGAAGTTGTTTCGGCGGAGGCGCAGCCGCAATCTTGACGGGCTGTGAGCTTATGGAGCCCCGGGGATCTGTGGCGGGGATTCTGTCGGCGACTGCATGGTGCAGGGGCGGCGGAGGAAAATAGCTCCCCTTTTCTCTTGGGATGCCGCTCCGAGTCCTCGCATGACCAGTGTCCATTTCCTCTCGTCGTGGGGAGCCGTCGTGGCTGCTGGGCGGAGTGCTGAAGGGCGAAACCCGATCCACTATTTCCTCCTGCTCCGGCGCGAGCGTTGTTCTAGCAGACACCTCTATAGACGCCGGTTTCGATGGTATCTTCGGTTTCCCGGCGCGATTGATAGGCGGAGGTACAGGCGGAGCAGACGCGGCGTGCCGGTCGAACAGGCCGCTCTTTCGGGGGTCTCCAGAGGGGCTGGCATTTTGGCTGGCGGAGAGAAACGGTTTCGACTCGACGGCGGGAGTGGTGACCCTGGTCGGAATCCTGAAATTCTTGGCGCCATTCCCATTCCCATGTCCATTGGCACCCCCGGGAAAGGTGCTCTGAGCGGGCGAGTCCAGGGCCGAGTGGGGGAAAGAGCGCGAGGGCAACGGCGAGTGAATATGCGAATCCGAAGGCCTCGGCGGGGATTTGGGCGAGATGATGGTCAGCTTGGGGGGAGAGCTGGAGGGCGAGGGCGGGGAGCTGCAGGCGACCATGGATATGGGGCGAGCTTTTGGGGTATTCCACGGGTTCCGCAGCGAGGCAGTTCCGCGCGGCGTCATGGAGCCATTTGTGCTGGCATCCCGCACGTTGGGCGATGGCAGGCGGCCGCCCTGCGCGTTCTCGCGGGGGATGTCGAGGGACATGCGCCCATCCGGTCTGCGGTCGGCATCGACCAAGCGATCGAGGGCTGGGGAGGGTAGTCGCGGGGTTGCGGGCGGGGGTGGAATGGAGGCGGTGGAGGCCTTATTGGTGTTGAGCATGCTCTCAAAGTGACTGCGGAGGGAAGACACGGGTTTCTGCGGGGGGTGAATTGTTAGCATAGATGCATTCATTCCTTCAGCTACCTGTAGCTTGTGCATATATGTACACATGTAGTATTGTTGCAGAGCTGTATGGGTATGGCGGAGAGCTTACAATGGACGAGCCATCTGTGTTTTCCTCTGGGGGTGGGTCCATGGTGGGCAACTGTTTGCGTCGTCATCCAACGTCTGATTGCGGCGGGGAGCTGCTCATGGACGGGAGTGAAGCTGTTCCCATTGAGGGTTGGGGAGCGAAGGGCCGAGCTACGACCGGCAGGACCTCATGCGGCGCGGGGGGGTTGGCGGCGGTGGTGGTGAGGGTGAGCGAGAGCGAGCGGCGGGCGGTATGGTATGGTACGGCGGGTATATGTCAAGGGATGGGGTGTGTCTAGAAGAAGAAGAAGAAGAAGAAGAAGAAGAAGAAGAAGAAGAAGAAGGATAGTGGAAGGAGGGAAAAGAGAAGATAGATGAGTGGTAAGTTTGTGGTTGTAGTGGCCAAGGAAGGATGAGTGAGAGAGAGAGAGAGATGGGATGGGGTTGGTTCAAGGTTGCCTTGCCCTGCCTTTGTGGGTACCTAACTCAGACTGTGAGAGATGACAGGCCTCAATCAGGAGGCGCGGGCGGCCCAATGCAAAATGCAAATGCGCAGCAAATGCAGGAAAAAAAAGGGAGAGTTTCAAAGCCGGCCTCTATTAATAACCAGAGTTCCGAGGTGTGTGTGTGAAGGAGATGTCGTCGTCGAGGGAAAGAAACCTTGAAAAAAGTGTTGACTTGACCTGTGGGTACATACGTTCTTATTATTACTTTGTAGTTATTAACAGGTACGATAACTAGGTACACGCATACATTATTACACACGATAAATTATCAGGCAACTTATAACATTTCCACCCCCATCAAACCGTTGGGCAGCTTGTTTCAGTCCAACCCTTGCGTCTCGGAACGCAAAAAGAGTACAGTAGTGGTGCCCAATCCATGTATGTAAAGTTAACAAGAAAGATCCACCTGCCAACCGGGCATTTCATTCACGCATTTTGAATTTAGTCAACTATATAAATTACAACAAGCCGTTAGTTGGTTCTCGTTAATGTTAGCACAATTGACCGTTGATACATAGCTTGTACCGTCGCTATGGATTTCGTGTCCAGACCCCGTCTTAGTCATCCACCCATCCATCCATTCAAACGGCGAACCTCACCTGAATTGTTTTTGCTATTCATAATCGCCAATGCACAAAACCAAAAATTAAATTAATAATACCTACATACACCTCTCCCTATCCAACTCTCGAATAAACCGAACCCGCTTGAAACCAAACAAAAAGAAGAAAAGAAAAAAAAGCAACACAAAAAAACACAATGTGGTACGCCCCCCAAATCCCCCTCCTCCTCCCCCTCCACCCCTCCACCACCAACTAACCCCCCATCCCCCCTCTTCCCACAGCAAACACATCCTCAACGCGCAAGTCGCGATCCGCGCCCCCTGCTGCAAACGCTGGTTCGACTGTTCCTCATGCCACACCGAAAGCACCTCCCACCCACTCCTCCAATCCTACGAAATGACCTTCGCCTGCAAAAAATGCAAAAAGTGTTTTCGGAAAGACGCCCGCGAGTTCGAGGACGCCGACGAGTACTGTCCGCACTGCGACAACCACTTTGTGTTGGAGGCCAAGATGCCCAAGGCCGAGTTGAAGGTCGAGAGTGAGGATGTGAGGGTCGATGCGAGGATGTTGAGGGATGAGAGGGTGAGGAGGGAGGAGGGGAGGACTGTGTTTGATGTCAAGGAGGCGGCGGAGAAGTTGGGTTGAAGGAGGGGGGGAATGGTTGGATGGAGATGAAGAGGGGAGGGGGGTGTAATGATTGATGTGAGGGATGAGGGTGGAGGTGTGGTGCGAGAGGCATGCATGTCAAGGATACGACTGCAGGAATGAGAGATACCACTTCATGTTATTTTTTTTTGTTTTCATATGGCACATCACGGTCATATTGTAGAGCACAGCTGGGGATATATGCAGGGTTTCCGCTAGAGAAGACCGTGGCATGCATACATGACGCTGTTCCACCCCCGGAAGAGCCCTTCTAGCCTTCTACCCTCCAAAACGCCCATGCTGCGTGTGGATAGTCCATTATTCTTCATTCATAAAGGCCCCCCGCGCTCATGCTCCGGAGCCAGAACCCTCTCCCGCTGGCCGCGCCGGCATCTGAGTGGTGCCTCCTGCCCCGCGTCCTGGCCGCCTGCTTGCTGCCTCCTCCTGCTTCTCCGTGTTGATGCCCTCCACATACCTCTCAATATCCTCCACCGGAAGGAGCTCGAGCGGCTTGCCCGGTGCCGAGATGGCAATCTCAATGTTCTTTGCGCCCGTTTGCACCACCTCCAAGAGCGACTTGACCGTCAGCTTGATCGTCTCTTCCCGGTCCAGCCCATCCTTGTGATTTCGCTCGAGGAATTCGCGGACCGTCTTGCTTGATCGTCCAATGGCGTTTGCTTTCCTGTATTCAAGTTAGAACTCATCACCCCGCTTCTTGCATCACGGTCCCAGTGCAAACATACCATGCCGAGTAGATGCCAGACGGCTCGGTCTGGTACAGGCGGGGTGTCTTGTCGTTGGGATCAAAACCGACAATCAGCGTACTGATACCAAACGGCCGCACACCACCGCTCTGGGTGTACCTCTGCTGCACACCAGCCACGTATTTTGTGATGTACTCTATTGAAACGGGGTCTTCGACCGTCAAGCGATGTGATTGCGCCTCCAGACGGGCCTTGTCAACGAGAATTCGGGCATCGGCATTCAATCCGGCGAAAGCGAGGGCGACGTGGGTATCAACCAGGCAAATCTTGGAGGGGGTGATTCGTGTGTCCTGCAGCTTCATCGCCGACCTCTTTTCGCAGCCAAGTACCACAATGTCTTTGCCCTTGACACCCACAGCGCAGGTACCTGTCCATCGCATGATGCGTCAGTTTGCTGACTTGTTTTATATCGTGCATTGCATGATTGGTCATTGCATGCAGTGGGTGAGTATTCGTACCTCGCTTCACAGCCTCCAAGGCGTATTCGACCTGGAAGACGTGTCCATCGGGACTGAAAACTATTCATAAATCAGCTACCAATCTTGTTTCTCCCATTACTTTGTCCGTGTGTTGACTGGTGGGAGCTACCTGAGAGGGCGCGATCGTAGCCGGAAGCCATGTCGGACTATCAAAATGCACGAATGTGGGATAGAAGGAGATTTTTGGTATCCGGAATCCAGGTATATGGAAAGGCTCTATTTGTCTGGTGCGAGATGGTGGAGGTGGGGAGCGACGGTGGTGGTAGTGAGAGAGAGTGACAGCATACAAATTGACCCGCCCAAGCTGGCTGGAGAGCTCCGCGTCGTCGTTTCCACCTAGAATGCCAAGCCCATGGTCCGTGCGATCCCTGCGACTTCGAAGAGCTCCTTAGTCATCACCCATTCGCCATTTCCACCTTTCTTTAGCATCAATCCATCGCAAGCATCCAATTCCCCCACTCTTGCCTTTCTCCCATATTTTTCCTCGTTTTTCTTTTTGCAATTGACCTGTATTATTATGGCGACAAGACTGGCGGCTACCATGAGGCGTACAGCGCTCTCATCGCGTGGTTCATCATGTATAAAATCTTCTTTTAGACCCGCCGTACAAGCACAAGTCAGATGGAATGCTTCCGCTTCATCGGAGCCTCACCAACCAGATGCTAAAGGAACCGTGAAAGGAGCACCCGCTCCCGCAAAAACTATCGAATTTACTTCCAACAAGTATGGTCATGATTGATTGTTCCAGACAAAACATTTTTATTTATTGGAACGCAGGTATCCTGAGATTAAAAGAGATTCGAAATTTGCGACATTGACACAAGAACACGTCAAGTATTTTCAGGGTTTGCTGGGCTCCGAGTCTGCTGTGCTGGATGGCGTATCAAAAGATGCGTCCGAGGACATTGAGCCGTACAATAGTGACTGGATGCGCAAGTTCCGGGGCCATGCGCAACTTGTACTAAGACCAGGATCTACCGAGGAAGTGAGCAAAATTTTGAAGTACTGCAACGAGAATATGCTTGCCGTAGTACCTCAAGGCGGTAACACCGGCCTGGTGGGTGGCTCTGTTCCTGTGTTTGACGAGATTGTCATCTCTATGCAAAAGATGAACAAAATCAGATCATTTGATGATGTCTCGGGTATCCTTGTCGCCGACGCCGGCGTCATCCTGGAAGTTGCGGACAACTATCTTGCTGAAAAAAACCACATCTTCCCTCTTGATCTGGGAGCTAAGGGCTCGTGCCATGTTGGTGGTAATGTTGCGACCAATGCTGGAGGCTTGCGACTCTTGCGCTACGGAAGCTTGCATGGCAGCGTGCTCGGTATTGAAGCTGTGTTGCCTGATGGACGTATTATGAACGATCTGGTGACGTTGAGGAAAAACAACACCGGGTACGACCTCAAACAGCTCTTCATCGGCGGAGAGGGCACTCTTGGCATCGTTACAGCCATCTCTATCATCTGCCCGCAACGGCCGCAAGCAGTCAATGTTGCCTATTTCGGCCTTGAGAGCTACGACCATGCTCAAAAAGCCTTCCGAGCAGCCAAAACCCAGCTTGGGGAGATTTTGTCAGCTTTCGAGATGATGGACGGCCGCACGCAGAAGATGCTGAGAGATGTCACTGGCCGGAAGATGCCCTTGGAAGGGGAGCATCCGTTTTACTGCTTGATTGAGACCAGTGGATCCAACACTGACCACGATAGCGAGGTACGGCGCTAAGATCTCTGTCCACACAAATGAATTACCTCCAACTAACTATGGGAATAGAAACTCCAAAATTTCTTAGAGCACGTCATGGAGCAAGAGATTGTTGCCGATGGCGTAATGTCCGAAAATCAAACACAGTTCGCAGATATTTGGTCATGTCGCGAGGGCATCACGGAAATTCTTGGTCACTGGGGAGGCGTATACAAGTATGATCTCTCCCTCCCCATCGGTGACCTCTACGCTTTGGTGGACGAGACACGCGAGCGCCTGACTCAGGCTGGTCTGCTTGGAGATAGCGAGTCACACCCTGTCGTGGACGTGGTGGGCTATGGCCACATGGGTGATGCAAACCTACACCTCAACATTCCCACGAGGGGATACAACAAGGATGTCGAGAAGGCGCTTGAACCCTGGGTGTACGAATGGGTCCAGCAGAAGAACGGCAGCATCAGTGCCGAACACGGTCTTGGTGTGACGAAGAAACCGTATATTGGATACAGCAGAGACGACACAATGATCGGGATGATGAAACAGATTAAGAATCTGTATGATCCGGTATGTTCCTCCCATCACAACCTTCTCGATTTATCGACTGACCTCAACAGAACGGTATCATGAACCCATATAAGTACATATAGGCTGCTTAGTTCAATCCTAGTTCAACACTGCTCGCCTCTCGATGTCATAATGTACACTTTTGATTCCTTTCAACTGCCATCTCCCTTCTGATATCATTCCCGGTTCTAGCCAGTAATCGCTTGCCATTTTCCTCGTATATTGCTCTTCTCTCCTCTTCGTTGAACAAATGCTCCAGTCCATCCTTCATTCTATTTGCTAGCAATTCAGCAGCTCTGGCATTGGTAAAAGGGAAATCGCTTCCATACAGCAGCATCTCGTGCGATATGTCCCACCCTTCAACGAAAGCCTTCAGCTGCCCTCTGCCCCCGGACTCGCCATCGAAAATGGTGCCAGCCAGGTCGAAGTAAAATTGATCCTGCATCTGCTTTCTCACCCTCTCGCCATCCAAGGGTTTCACGCCAGGTACTAGCGACCCAAAAGCCGTGAACCGTGTGATGAGAGGAGGCAATGTCCCACCCACGTGTGGGATAATGAACTTGATATTAGGGCAACGATCCACCGTCCCGGAATAAAACAAATTGATCACTGCGCGCGAAGTATCGAACAGGAACTCAAAAATCGGAATCGGATACCTGTCTCGGAACGGCAGTGCCCCCGTTACTCCGGCATCGTCCACGCCCGTCGACGCGTTCAGCCCCGCCATACACGGTGCATCGGGATGCAAAAACACTGTCGCGCCAATCTCGTTCAACCTATCAAAAACTGGATCCAATTTCTCATCCCCAACGTACACTCCATGGTAGTTCGTCATGAGCCCAAACCCATCCGCCCCCTCTTCGCGCGCACGCTCAATCTCCGCGAGCGCATCCTCGACATTGGGCAGCGGCAGCGACGCCCAGAAGCCGAATTCACCGGGGTACGTCGTCGTCATGCCCGCGGCATACGCGTTGCACTCGCGCGCGAGATTCTTGCGCGCCGTCGGGTCGCTGGGCCACAGGTGTGTTCCCTGCGATGAGATGGATAGAATCGCTTTGCGCACGTTTACCGCCTGCATCATTTCCCGATGCGCCGATGGCGACCAAGGCGGAATCGCGGGCATGCCATCTGGTTTCGAATTGTTCGTCGCTACGAGGGCGTCCCGGTAGAAAGGCGGGAGGAAGTGCGAATGGACGTCTATACGTTGTGGGAGAGGGTTTGCCATGGTTTTTCCCCCCTGTTATTTCAATCTTCCGCGCTCTTTAATTGCAGGAGAACGACGCGCGTGGAAGTGGAATGAAGATGTCAGTCACACATGCCTCAATTTAGTGTTTATATAGGTACGTATGTCCGGTCTTGACGTGTACTACTGTGTACTGTACTACTGGCTGTCCTCGCACCGCGTGGGTACGGTGCGGTGGGTTGGGGAGCCGAACTACCTACACCCGCGCATGCCCCCCCCCACCTGTCTATCTACCTACCCATGTATGATATATCATAAAAGCTCAATGACAACGGGAAAAAAACCGAATCACTACCTCCACAACAACAAACGTTGTATCATTTCCTCCTTCCTTCGTGCTATCTACCTCTTTCATCCACGCAAAATACCTAATTTCGCTGGCGAGTCCGTTCCTCGCTCTCCCTCTCCAACAAAAAAAAAAGAAAAAAAAGAGAAGAAGAAAAAAAAAAAAAAAAAAAAAAAAGAAAAGTCTGTCGTATAACTACAGTACCGATCCGGAATTTCGTTCCTAACTAATAAGTTGTTATTGTTACCGTTAAAATGTACATACACGAACATACTTAGTTATGCGAGACGTGCCGCGTTGAAGGCTCGCGCGCGTCTCTATGACATAGCTACATAAAGCACACTAGTTGCCTACCTAGGTACATCTTTTTTTATTTTCTAACATCCACGCCTTAAAAAAACCTCCCAGATAAAAAAAGGTAGGGAAGTACAAATCTCCACTACATATATCCCTACATACGCAAAGCAAATAAATACATTCTATAGAAATGTACATGTGCAGTAGGTAGGTATATTTAACTGCTGGTGTGAGTTGTATAGGAAAGAAATTGGGGATTGGAGTTTTGTTAGGTAGGTACGTTTGTTTGCTTTGTTTGTTTACTTTGCTTTGCTTTTTAGGTGTGGGGGAGTGTAGTAGGGTAGGGTTTTGTTTAGGGGGGGTGGTTAGTTGGTGGGTGAAATAGAAGTAGTTTTTTTTT
>KZ805888.1:0-11747 GCA_003073855.1 Periconia macrospinosa
ACTTCTGCCTGGCTGAAAGATGGATTACAACCACGCAGCATAACTAGGGACATGAAATGGGGGACGCCGGTTCCTCTGCCAGGGTACGAAGAGAAGGTTATCTATTCATGGTTCGATGCCTGCATTGGTTACGTGTCAATTACAGCTGCATACACAGATCAATGGCAGAAGTGGTGGAAAAATCCTGATGTGCAATTGCATCAGTTCATTGGGAAAGACAATGTCGTCTATCATTCCGTGATCTTCCCGGGCTCTCAGATTGGTACTGGAGAAGAGTGGACGCAGCTACATCACCTCTCAACAACAGGTATGCCATGTCTGATCGCATTGACATAACATGCTAACACACCAAGACTACCTGACTTACGAAGGGGGCAAATTTTCAAAATCCCGCGGCATTGGCGTGTTCGGAGATTCCGCTCGTAAGACAGGCGTCCCTTCTGATGTATGGCGCTACTTTTTGCTGTCTCACAGACCAGAGACTGGTGATACCGAGTTCACATGGGATTCCTTTATCAGCTGCAACAACAACCTGCTCCTCAAGAATTTCGGTAATTTCGTCAATCGTGTGCTGAAGTTTACCAACTCCCAGCACTACGAAAATGTCGTGCCCAAATGGACCGAGTACCATGAAGACCCTTTTGATGTTTGGAAAGACGATGCAAACAAACTTCTCGCTCAGTATATACGCGAACTTGACGCCGTCAAGCTCCGAGCTGCCCTGTCCACGGTCCTCCTGCTGTCTCAACATGGAAACCTCTTCCTCCAGTCCAACAAACTGGACAATAGTCTCGCTGCAAATGAACCATCCAAATGCGCGGCTGTTCTAGGCCTAAGCCTCAATCTGATTCACTTGCTTGCCTCTGTCATCGCTCCTTTCATGCCAGAGACAGCTGCTACCATGGACAGGATGCTGCAGGTGGATCGTCTTCCTATACCAGACGTATGGACTGCGGACTCTATCCGACCAGGTCACGTTATAGGCCAAGCAGAATATCTGTTTAGCCGAATCAATCCACAGAAAGCAGAGGAGTGGCGAAAGGAATTTGGCAGTGAAGAGGCGAAGAAGGTCAAAGTCGAAGAGCTTGAGCTGAAGGCCAAGAAAAGCGCAGCTATGAAAGCAGCAAAGAAAGCGAAAGAGGGAAATGCATAAGACGTTGCACTTGAATGAAGTGCTTTTGGCCTCCAAATTCGGACTGCACGCGCGCTGGTACTAACGATTTTCTTTACTTTTGCGAAGACGTTGACTGGTATCGGTTTTTCTTTATGGTCTTTCTTCGTATGTCCAAGAAGATGCACTATTCACATCTCATGTATACAAGCGCAATTACCGCTTTCCAACCAAGCAGGTCGAAGGACGGACCGATCTTCAGTCCGAGCCACATACTAAGTATATGATAGGCTCTGGATCAGCAGACCCAGAAACCAGGGCCTTGACTGGCGACCTGAATAATGCAGCCGACGAAGAATTCTTCCAAGATCAAATGGTCCAACTGCACCAAGATTTGTTCTCGGAGGATACATCAACACCAACACGAATTACTCAGTTTCTCCGAAACATGCAGGAAGCACACCTGATCATTCCATATTGAGTAGAGCTTTGACGAAAGCCAACACAGCTGTAGACACCAACACGAATTACCCAGTCTTTCAGAAATATACAGTACTGGAAAACAGCATATTGAGAAGAGCTTTGACGAAAGCCAACACAGCTGTACTGCTTGACAACGCGCAAAACTTTGAGGGCGCTTTACCGAACTACGGAGATGCCTGCAAACTTCTATATGGTGTCGTGACTCGAAGCAGTCAAGCAGAAGAGCGACAGAGTCTGAATTCCATTGTAAGTCCCGGAGAGCCTTTCAAGTCCCACATGGATACTAATGCTCATTAGATAAACACGTATAAAATTCGGATTGAAGAACTCAATGAAATTGCCAAGAAACCCGATATTAGCGAAAATAGCTTCGACTTCGACTTCGACTTTGACTTGAAGTTCTAGCAGCCTAAAGTGGAAAGTTATAGAGGTGCAGCATGCATGTGTTACAATATCGCGGGCGGTGGTAGGCACTGTAGCCAGACCGATCAATCTGCTAAATGGATGTTGTTGCAGGATATATGGGGGACGGGAACTCTTGGATATACGTAGACGTCAATGGAACAAAGGCATTCGTGTGCGTTGCGTTAGCAGGACCCGAAGACGTGAGATTAGCAGTGATTCGCTTTTCTCCTGTGGCGATATCCCAATGAAAGAGTGTCCGGTTAAAGTAGGCAAGGGAAGCGACGGCTATTACAGTTCATGTCAGCTCAATCGTGGACTAGTGTTACCAAAATGTCCAGAAAAGGTCAAGTGATAGCAGGACGAATAGGAAACGTACGTTGATAATAGGGTATTTCGTGGCCTGCTTCATAGACGCGCGCAAAGCTGAAGTTGCCATACTGGCGCACCTCGCCATACTCTGTGCCGTCTACAACCATAGGCTCATAACCAGCGGCGCGGAACGATTTACTATGGGTGTAGTCGACCACAAGGCTGATAGCTTCGCCACCAAACCAATTACCTAAACAAGTCAGCAAACAGTGAAAGCGGAAAGGGTCTTGCATACATATGTAGTCAGCATCACCATAGGCTAAGCTAACGCGCACGCCTCGGTCAAGAAGATACTCCAGATCAAGCCTGAAATTCGGAAAAATGAAATCTCCCGTGTTTTGGAACGCAAAGTAGACTCCGCTGTTGCTCGAGTAGTTAAGAGTGACGCCTAGAGCCTCTTGAACCTCTCCCAAGTTGAGATATTCGGGGAACGTGGATGGAGGCGTTGGATCTTCATATGGGTGACGTATGTCGTATACTCCGCGGCCACTATAGTAATAATAGGGGGACTCGACATTGCTGCGACACATATCTGCGGCTTCATTGCAGATTTGCATGACGCCAGGGGTCAGTTCTACCTCGGTGATACGTGCATCGGTATGGTAGTAGCTAGTATTTCCTTCCGCCGCTGCTCTGCAAATGCCGATCTGATATTTACATCCATTGTACATGTTATTGGCGAACTTTGCGTATGAGTAAACGGTGTCGTTGTAAGCCTTGATTCCGTATGTGTTGTTCACCGCGAATTCGGGATAATATTCAGCCTGGACGGCTTCGTCGATAATACCATTGATTATACCCAAGGAATTGAAGTTGATGGGATAGCCAGGAAGGCTTCCATTTTGAATCTCTAACTGCTTTTCATAGAAGTATCTGTAAAAGGCAGGGCCATAATGCCCCCCGTAAGATTCAGTGAACAGGTTAAATTCCCTAGCCGGGCTTAGAGGTCCAAGCCTGGCCCCAAACTTAGGAATCGTAGCAAGGAGCGCTTGAAACACGTGCTATAGGTTACAACTACGATCAGCCAACTTTCAGGTCGTGGTGTCATGTGAATACTTACCCAGACTGCAATAGCAGCAAGATCGGTGGTATCTATAGTGCCTGTATTAAGCGGCTCAGACAGTGGCCATCGGCCGGTTGCAGGCCATTCGCTCGAGTTGTAATGGAAGTCTTTAGAAAGCCTATTGAAACTTCCAACGCCTTGCTCCTGGTAGCTGAAGCCTGTGCCTACAGGTTGACTGATATACAGTAGATTCGAGATATTATTCCAACTGTATGGGTTGTATACGGCTGTCAAGTTCTCATCAATCATGCACGGTCCATTTTCTTCAAAGAGACCGATGAGAGAGTCTGATCCGGGGCCGCCATTTAGCCAGAGCGTAAATGGGTCCTCCGCTGGGTTATTTCGTGATTCAAAAAACCAAAAGAATACGTGAACCTAGGGCTACTGTATTAGATAAAAAGCAAATAGCTAATAGCATCAGTACTTACATTTGGCGCGAGGTCTACATATCCAGAATAGCTGTCAACGCCCGGAGTAGTTTCGCAGATTCCCGGGTTCTTGTATCGTATAGTGACGTTGTTAGGAGCCGTGGCATGCTTGAAATCGGTGGTTTGTTTCGGTAGATAGAAATGGTCGGTTCGCTTGCTCCATTGCTTTTTCGATACAGCGCTCGCTGGTAACAAGTAAGATGATACAGCCAATGCAGTCGCGAGCAAACTGTTAGCAAACATGATGAAGTCTGAGGAGGAATTGATATGGCCAGTGAGGATGGGATCTTGGCATATTTAAGCTATCTTGGAAAAAAGCTTCTCGCAGATAAGATGCAGCACGAGGCCGAGGTCACCGGCATGGGCGGGGTTGGGAGGCATGGAGGTAATAGGTTTGTACTGGGGGTTGACACGTCGGGTGGCGACGTTTCGGGAGGTTCAGCTCAACGATAATTTTATACAAATCAGAAGTTAGGGCAATCACCTCCGTTTAATATAATTAGTTAACTAGTAGTAAATACACTAACCTCCCGAAATGCCGCCACCCGATGTCAACCCCCAGTACATGTATCGTGTAAAGCTCCTGCCTAATACGGCCTAACATCTATAGTAAGCTGCGTCATCTTGCAGCATTATGTAGTTTTCTGCAAATAATTCGTGTTCTTCATCTCTCAACCTTAATTTTAAGACTCGTACGCGTCATTTTATAATTCTTAGGCGAGCGAGGATTTTAGCAACTAAATGCAGGCGCCAACAACTTTAAGCAGCAGGATTAGGCATGTCAACGGTAACATTACTAATACATTTACATTGCGGAGTTTTAAGTATAAAAAATTGAGTATTTAAGCAAAGTAGTTATAAGTTAGGTAAAGAAAAAGTAGTATTTACTCAACGTGCTATTAGTAACTCAAGATTAGACGGGAAGTTTTATTAACTTCTATTAAAAGCCGAACGAATAATATTCGTCTTGACACTGCTTTTACTACTTGGCCTATCACCATAATAAATACCAATTAAGTACCGGGGAAGATTCTCTGGTTTGCCAGTTTTGAAGTTCCTAGAATAACCGGTCCTTTCAAGATGACTGAAAAGACCGTCTCTGGAATTAGGCGAGAATCGAATCTCTTGCCAATTGGCTTATACAGTCGCTGCGGTGCTGTTGGGCCGCGACGAGTGCTTTACTGCTTTGATCTCAATGGGCTAACATAAGATTCGCATGTATGTGTCTTCGGATCCATAGCATGACGGCCTTTTCTATGTGGTCAAAGAAGTCATCCCTGTTCTTGAAAAATTTGCCGCAGACCAAACAGTTGGTCCATGAGTTGAGACCATTTTCACAGGTCAAGCAATTCGCGTCTTGTGTGTTATTGTTATTATATCTGGCCGCTGGCGCCGATGGGGTATACGTGGAGGTTTCAATGATTTTCCGCTTCAAACAATTCAGCATATTCTCCAGTTTTTGTTTTTCAGATGCATGCTTCATCCTCTCTTCCTGTCTTTGCTGTTCATATCGCATCTTTTCTGGCTGACGTTCCCGCTCATATCTCATCTTCTCCTCTTGGCGTTCCCGTTCCATGCACTCTATGGCCTGCTTCTGTATCTCATAGTTTTACTTTTGCTGCTGCAGCTGCGCTGCAAGTGATCTCAACTTTTCTTCGTGCATATTTCCTAGGTTGGTTTTCAAATCTTCCAGCTGCTGATCCCTGCGTTTCAACTCCTGCTCTTGTGTCTTTCGGTCTTCTTTGTCAATTCCATCATTTCAGCATCCCGCGATTCCATGGTCTTTTTCCACATTTGATTACTCTCTCTCATCTAGTGCTTGCAGAAGAGCTTCATGCTCTTTCTGGAATTCAGATTGGAGCCCCTGTCCGGCTGAGGTCTCGTCAAGGCTCTTCCCAGAATCGCCCAGCTGACTCTGGATCGCTAGTTTGACCTCTTCTGGTGGCTTTTCAGGAAGGCCTGGCACGAGCCGTGACTACAGCTAGCGCTGAATCCAAGTTGTTGTGATGTTTTGCAACTTTTGCGCCCCTTTCACAGAAGAAGCCACAGAAATCTTCTGTGTCCTGCAGCGTTGATTCACGCGTTCCACCAGCCTGCTCCTCTACCTTCTCCCAAAAAGTAGTTACGAGCAGCACGTTATGTATCGCCTGAGGACCACATAGGTTCTTGAACATTATCAGATTCTTTCTCACACATCCAGTCATGCGGCTATCAGAGATTCGATGCGGGTAGAGAATGCCGCGTATCTTGATCTTGTTTTAGTACGTTTCGCCCAGCCAGTTGGCGATTCCCTTCAAAATATCTGTATTCTTGCGATTGGTATCGTCGAAACCGGGTGTATCTACTAGGTAGACGTTTGCATATCGGGAGAGCCTCCCAACCTTATGAACTTCTACCTGCTGTGTACCTGTTACAGGTCAGTACGCTCTGAGACTGTACTAAATTAATGCGGTTCTCCGGCAAAATATAGATGTACTAAAGCTCAAGGTACTGCGTTGCTAAGCTGAAAATAGCGTAAGGCATTTTGCAAAACCGTTTAGACAGTCTTGTCCCATACTAAAACACTCAACAACATCTTTAGGGTAATTCAGGCTCGAAAAAAAAAAGCCATAAGAGACAAGGAACTTACATGACTCTAGAGCACCTGCATCGCTGATGGCGACTTCTTCATCGGTGCAATGGGATATGAAGGTACTCTTCCCAGCACCAGTCATTCCCATTACCGCGATAAATACATCGGATCGGCTAGGAGCAAAGGGCTTCTGGAAAGACTTTTGGTATGTGGTGTTGGACCTGGCCAACGGTGTTGAAGATCCAGAATGCATGATAAAACAATGTAAAAGACTACTTAGCCTTTCCTAGTGACTAGTGGTGTCCTAGCGGCTTCCCCAAGAATTAAATCCTGCGCGGAAGCTTTTATGCTTCACAATAAATACCACGGATGTGTGAGCTACCGAAAGAATGACTATCTGTTCGCAATAATGATGTATATCACCTAGAAACAAATTGCCATCAAAAGATGTTGTCATCATGGTGATGGGCTTAACTGGTGCCGGAAAAAGCACGTTCATATCCAGTCTAGTCGGACACCATGACATTGCTGGTCATGATCTCACTTCGTGTTAGTGAGCAAACCCTTTCTCTAGACGCTGGCTAAGTACGTCCAAATCTGTTATATAATGGACCCAATACAAACGAACTACTGATCGAGCCCGTGCCGTTTTTTGTTTTCACAAAATCAGATACTCAAGGTGTAGAATTCTACAGCATCGAGTTAAAAGGTCGCATGGTGCATTTCGTCGACATACCTGGGTTCAACGACACCTTGCGCTAGGACCTAGACCTGCTTAAACAAATTGCTTTCATTCTTTCTCAAGTGTACTGACGCAAAATGAATCTGGCCGGAGTTCTTTACCTGTATCGTATATCTGACAACCGCGTCACTGTGTCAGCGATGAAGAATTTCGACCTACTAGGCAAGATCTGCAGCTTTGAGGCAGCTTCATGCCTGATGCTGGTAACATCGATGTGGAAGTCAGAACATACATTTCCCAAAGATTATCGCGAGGTCGACTTGCGAGACTCAAGTCTGATCTCCACCAAAGAGTTCTGAGGTAGCCTGTGTCAGCACGGCAGCCAAACATGGCGGTGGCAATTCGGGGACTCTTCAGCTATGTCCATAGTGGAAGATATGCTGGAAATGTACGAAATATATGGTTCTGCGACATTGCATATCCAGAGAGAACTGGTCGATGAGGACAAGCAACTAAACGAGACACTAGCTGGGGGCCTGGGGCCAAATTGTCAGATGAATACGGGAACACTGAGAGAAAGCTGCTTGACGATATTGATAGCGCGTGCCAAAGTACAGAAATGCGCCGATATGATATAGCAGATTCGACATCGTCCCATCCGAGATTGAATAAATTCGACAGAGCCAAAAGCAGATGCGCCTGTCGATAAGCGCACTGCTTGCGGAAAAAGAAAAAGCATATGCCAAAGCGCTCGAACAGAGGAAAGCGAGCAACAAAAACTCGCAAAGGATCTAGAGGAAAGTCGCCAAAAGCGACTCTGCCTAGAAGCTAATATTGGTGCCTTTCAGTGGTTACAGGGCCACCCCAAATGTCAAATTTGATTAAAAAAATCAGTTCCACTTGCCTAATTTAGTGATACACCTCTTATACATTATTGTATGTATTTTACTAATAAATTTCACCTAGAGTGACATAATTAGATGCTATAACGTTATTAATTCTAAATACTTTTTATAGGTAAAATTATAAACTAGTAGGTAAGATATTTTTATATGTATTTTAACTAACTATATATTAGGTTTTATAATTAGATTTACTTAAAATTTATAAAAAAGTCCTAGCAGGAATTATCTTAAAGTAAGCTATAATTCCGCTTTAAAATAATTTTAATACTATATATATTAAACTAGAGGAAAAGTTATATAGTAGAAGGTGGAGGGGGGGGGGGGGGGTAAAAGCTAGGGATATATATTTAAAAATCTATAACGTAGCTTTAATTTAGTGTACTAAAGCGTATATATATTGTATTCTAAAATAAGTAAAATTACAGGCTAAATTTACTAGATTTTAGAACCCATTGCACTGTATTCAAGGACCTTCCAAATCAGGTAATTGGGTGATTTTTTAAGCGTTTTTGACACCTGGGCTGGCCCTGTAACCACTGAAAACCATAATATTAAAATAAACAAAGAAACAATGCGTAACAAACGCCTAGAGTAGAAACGTTGGCGCGAGTAATTAGAGCGGGATAAAAGTCTAGGTCGCAAAAGCAGAGAAAGTCTGGCTATTAAATAACAAAAGATTGATGACGAGAAGAGCATTTTTGACGATAAGCATAAGTAAAAGGGAGGTTATAAAGTGAAATCTGATCCCGTTTCTAGGTGTGCTGGTGGGGACGGGAATTACGATTGCAGGAGCGATAACAGGGCTTGTGCCGCTCGCTACGGCGGGGGTTGGATTTGCTTTGGAAAGAGGGAGTCATATCGATTTATCAAGGACGAGGGGGTGGATGAGGAGAGTGCGGAGATAGCGTCGACGGGGACTCTTGTGTCGAGCGCAGGTGGAGCTTTCCAGTGAAATGCTCAAAATCAAGCCTAATTAAAGGAGTGCATAGCTATGTATCCATTTCACCCATACCATGTAAGCCCCTCTCAAGCCCTCTGTCGCCGACTCTCAACAAAATCCACCAACTCAAAAAAGCTCTTCTTGTATCTCCTCTCCTGCGTCGTGCGATTCACCGTCTGGATTCCGAACTGCGCCTCAAAGTGCCCAAACTCCCAATTATCAGCAAAGCTCCACGCAAACGCGCCAATCACCTGCACGCCATCTTCCCATATCGCCTTCAACATCTCCGTCAGGAAAGATTGGTAATACCAGCTGCGCGGGCTGTCGAACAGCTGGTCCACCAGCGTTTTCTCCCCTTCACCAAACACGGGAAAGCCGAACTCAGTGATGGCGATTGGCGAGCGGAACGTATTCCAGAGGTACGAGAGGTAGGTGCGGAAGTAGGTCGGCGTCATGTAGACGTAAGATTGGCTGCGGTAGCCGATTCCCCAGCCTGTTGCCGTCATGGTGGACTGCATGACGCAGTACGGGCGCAAGGGGTGCGAGATGGTAGCTGCACAGTCCTTGATTGTAGAGTTGGGGGGCGGGCTGACGACGGTGGCAGTGTAAGGGTCGATGGAGAAGAAGTCGGCGGTGCCGTTTATGTAGGCGAGGTCGGATGCTGAGAGCGGTACATAGTCCTGCACTGTGTCCTTGTACGAGGGCGGGTAGTCTTTTCCGAGGAAGATGGGGTTGGCAAAGGTGGCGAGCTGGAAGGAGTTGAAGTGGTGGGCTGCGTCCACGTCCGCGGGATTCTGTGGGTCACGAGGAACGCCGAAGTTGTTGTTGAACTTGATGGAAATCTTTCCAGTGCCGTTGATGTCTTCCTTGTAGAAGTGGTAGAGCCGCGCATGGGCTTTGAGCACAGCGTCTATGCTCTTTCCGTTGCGAGCACCCAGCAGTGGCTCGTTAAAAGTGAACCAGATGGGGACACGGTCCGCAAAATGCGCCATGAGAACCTTGCCGTAGTGGACAAAGGCATCTTCAAAGGAAACGTTGTTGTAACTGCGTTGGAAAGCGCTATCGAGGTACCCGATTCCTCCGGTACCAGGAACGATGACCGTGTCACTGATATTGGGGTAGAACTGGAGAGGCGTGTCACTGTGAATAAGTGTGATGGTAGGAAGCATCCCTTTGCCCAACACGAAATTGACTAGGTCATTGTAATGATCCAAGCCCTGTTTATTGACAGGAGTTCCCGGGAGTACGAAAGGAAGTATGCGTGTCCATGGAACAGAGAACGAGTAGTACTTGACGCCCATCGACGCAATTCGCTCAATGTCTTGCTTGTAGAGGTAGTAATTTTCATTTGCCACGTAGTCTGGTGACGTGTCGGGGCTGTAGACTGTGAGTACATCTGTGAGTACCGGTGTCCGTCCTTCATCTGCGATTGCTCCCTCAATTTGACAGGCTGAACCGGCGACGCCGAGCATGAAGGAGGAAGGGAAGGTGTAACAGTCCTGAGGCTTAAAGTATTCTGGTGGAGGCAGTACTAACTCGCTGGTAGGAATTGGCGTTGGAGAGACAGTTGCCGAGTAAATGCCGCGAGTAAAATCACTGATAGGCAGGGCGCTCCAAAGGGCGTTCCGTGATGCATTTCCATAGGGATTGTGTGTGTCCGTGGGTGCTTGTGTCACCGAAGGATCCCAGTTCCCCCATTGCGTGGTCGTCAGATTTGGCACTAGATGGCTCAGAGAGTCATAGGGTGGTGCATATAATGTGGTGCTGGTTGGGGCTGGAACCGATGTCGCGGTCCGCACTGTTTCTGATTGGGTGAAACTAAACTCTTGAAAAGAGTGTGAAGGGATGCTAGTAGCATAACTATTATTTGCGACGCATTGAGAAGGTACTGAAGGGCCGCTTGTAGGAACATAGACTTGTTGAGCAAGGACTGCTGGCAGCATTAGCAAGGGTCTCAATGTCATGGCTGCGCCGTTCGAATACCACAGTACAACTTGGATGTTGAGGACGTATAAATACTTGTGCAGCCATGATCTACCAAACTCGGGTCGGGGTAATTGGCAGCGGAAGGAGAAGGGTTAAATTGGTGAAGGAATGTGGGGGTTGAGAGCCATGACCTCGGGAGATGCCATGTGAGGTTTGCTTGTGGCGGAGCTACCCCGAGCGGATTGCATTATTGACCATCGCAGACAGACAATACACTGAGGAGAGGGTTGAGGTTACCGGTAGAATGCGGGGAAATGTCCGAAAGCGACCCGTATATTCTTTAGCGTCACACTTTATTTGCAGCAAAAGTTCGCTACAGTACGTCCCTTGATAGTAAAATAGTACATGCTAAAAGATAAAGGGAACTTTAGTATTAAGCTACTTAAATGTAAATATTTATATACTATAGGTGGTTGTAAAGGACCTAATAGGGCTGCTTACAATATAAGCCTACAGTTATATTATAATCTTTACGTTTTTGCTACCTAATAAAGAGTAAAATTTATATAGATATTTTATATTCTAGATCTATACTATATATACTACTAATTTATATATTATAAGTAGCTTTATATTATTTATTTTATATATTTAGTTATAAGTTTTTTATTATAATATTAAAATTTTAAACTATTTTTTACTTTTTATATTTAGTTTAAGTAACGTAATCGGCATGCGAGTCGATCAGGCATGCGAGTTGATCACTTTTTTTACTAACAAAAAAAGGTCGTGCGTAACCGTGCATCTCCCTTATTACACTATAATAAATTATAAAATTTTAAATATAAGCTTATAAGTATACT
>KZ805891.1:0-11613 GCA_003073855.1 Periconia macrospinosa
AATCTCTTCCTCTCCTTGTAAACAATCATTTTGCCCAAGCTGCACTCGACCTCGTTCGTGCCCTTGAACCGTCACAATCCAGTGAGCCTTTAGAGGCGACCATTCCGACAGATGTGAGCCAGATAGCGAGTGGTGCATGTATTAATGTGATTGTGCCCAAGCAGTGTTCGATATAAACTCTCAGCTCTTGTGTCAATCTGTATTGGAGGCTAGCATGCGAGTAATAAGACGGTCCATGGAGCATGAGCATGTACAAAGCGATTGCCACGCGAACACCTTCGGAGGTTCCGGTTTTCAAAGACCAATCCGTTTCGATACCGAGAAGGCGATGGAGAATGAAGCAAGTAAGATCGTGGAAGTCGAGTGAGGTTAAGACGAAGTGCTCGGGGTTGCCGAACAGATTCCGAAGACGCCGAAGGATGTCGCCAATGCTAGGATCCAATATCATCGCTTTAGGGACCGAGGAAGCGGAATTGTCATCATGTTGCGCAGCTTCATGCCATTGGGTAATAGGAGCAATGCCTTCACCCGCATTTGCAGAATCATCCTGCGTCGGAAATTGAGGATACTGCATTGCGATCATTGAGACCCTGTTCATATCAGTATAAAAAAGGTAGATTCGGGTACTGGGTGCAGAATAAGTACTTACCATGAAACCATTCTTGCTGTTAGTGGGCTTGTTGTTTTCACTTGATGGATACCCCCTCTCATGCGAACCATGGACTTCACTCCATCAATATGTATTCTACTAATATGTACATTACCTTTGCCGAGCTCAATGGCTGCCAATGCCACGACCGCGTTCATGGTTTCGTCTTGTATTGCTAGAGTTGCGTCTTCGATTTTCAATCTCACCAGAGACACAGAATCTGCCATAAGGACGTCAGATTTTGTAAATCCTCTTTGCGCGCGCAAGTCAAGATCCAGAGATGCAGTCTGCAGCGAGACATGGAACAGGGCGGGATCCGCAAGTGCTAATGGAAACCACGAGACAACGAAGGGATTTGATGCGGGCCGTAAGTCGAGTGGGTAATACTGGAACGCAATGTTTGATAGAACTGGTCATGTTAGCGATGAAAACATGGTATTGCCTCGTCACGACCAAGGACCTACAATGGTGTATCAGTCGCTGGACATAGACTCGTGGAAGTCTTGTTTGTGGATATGAGTCAAAGGGATCAAGAGCTGCAGCTCCAGGATCCATCAGACATATTACAGGGTTCGAAGATGCCTGTTCAACAGTATTCTTGTGCAAGATAAATTTCGTTCTTCGGGTTGTAGCCGTTTCAGCAGCCGAAGAGGACAAAGGTGCGTTTGCATAGACACAGATCAGCTCGGATGGAGATCTTTTCTGGCACCGCGAACATTGTGGCAACTGAAGGTCGCAGCGCAATTTGGATCTTGCACAAGCATCGCACGACCTTCTGAGCGTCTGCTGCATTATGACACGATGAGTCTGAGGGGATTCATCGCCACATGGCCGAAAAATGGATGGACGCGGATGTGACACAAGCGACACATGACCTGCTTACAAAGCTACACATGACCTGCTTACAAAGCTACACATGACCTGCCTACAAAGCTAAGTTAGCGTCGTCGCGACAGAAGGATTTCGAAACCATCAATGCAAATTCCCTACCGTTTATCTACCATCGCGATGGATGTGAGAGTGTAGAAGCGGAGGTAACGAGAGTTCTCCTTTGCAGCTCAAGCTGAATTTGTGAATGCAAAGCTGTGACATGGATGATCAGGAATTCCAAGCTTCTCAATCATGCAGCGATGCATGTCGCCACGTCTAGGGCCAGCCAAGCAGATGACAACTTCGATGGCCCAGCATACAGTAGGCGATCATCTCCATGCAAGAAAGAAAAGGATTTGTCAGTGCAAATAAAGCAGTACCACAGAGAAATGCAAGTTTGTTTTGCAGTTGACAGTTGACAAGAAGGCTGGACACGACTTTGTCCGTTTCCCGAGGTGCATGGTAAGGCGTTGGCAGGCTCTTATAGCTCAGAGATCGACGTATCTTTCATCGTTGCGGAAGTCCAGAAGCACATTGCTTCTAAGGTGGGTGGGAATTGCTGTCAAATTGGAACTTCACTGTTTCACAATCAGTCTGGCCCCATCACTAAAGACTGTGCGTTAGTACACTTGCAACAATACTTGGCTGTGACCCCGTTGTCAACCGCCTTGCGCAAAGATAGAACGGATCTTGATTGAGCCGACGAAAAATAAAATATTAGAAATCAAAGAATGGATTCACAACTATTCCAAGTTTCCCACTCAAAACTCCGAAGCCGACTCAGAAGTACCCCTCCTTCAAGCGTGATCTGTTAACATCAACGTCAATGTAAGCTTCGCGTTCACGACAAGTGCAGTTTCAATATGAGGTCGATTTGTTGTTCTCTCCACCGTTGTCCCGGTCTCTGGAAGAAATCTGCCGACGGTAGCGAACAGGCCACTATGATGAGATGGAGCGTTTTGTTTGCAAACCATGTGGGCTACTTGCATCACCGAAACCAGTCCATATTGTCGTCGTGATCTAATTCTTTATCCAAGGATATGCCGTTAGGTTGCTCGTTGAGCAGACGTTGCTCCTCCTCGGCCTCCATTTGCCCTAGAGCTAGCTTCTTGCTAGGCAATTGTGGATGGGCTCCTTGCGGTCCAAAATACATTTTACCATGGAAGAGTATGAAAGAACAACACACACTGTCTCACTATTATGTTTGTATTTATTAACCCATCTAGTGTATGCACAAAATCATCTCATTCGACATATACACATGTAAACCATTTCGAAGGGCTTTATTCTGTATTTGGAGGCTTTCAATCGACATATTTCTAGCTAGCGGGCAGAGAATTATACCCAGCTTAGAATACACAGCAGCCTGACAGTATGTCAAAACCCCAGCCACCCCTCGAATTGCGTTCATCACAATCTCCAACTGACACCTCACTTCCAGCTTCTCACACAACCGTATTCGTATCAAGGGCATACAGCCCATCCTCACCAACGTGAAACATTTTGATCAGGTCGGGGTTTGTCACCGAATACGGCTTCTTCGCTTGTCCAGTGACTAATTCATCCAGAAAATGTTCAAAAGGGATGGGCTCAAATTCTGGATACAGCTCTTTCGCATCTAGGTAGCCTAGATACTTTGCCACGGCAGCAGTGTTATCACCACGTATATGTTTGGAAACGTTGTACTCGGTTTCGGTAAGCAATATCCATGCTTGTACGTTGCTCGCGTCCTTTTCGATGGCAGCATTGGCACGAGTGATCGCGGCGTACATTTCGGTGTCGGGTATCTTTTAGGCAAGATAAGCGACGTACATTGCGAGGGGAAGTCGCAGAATGGACGGAGATTCGACTTACTTGTTTTGTCACAGGTTTCTCCCCAGTCTTCTGTACGATCATCTGTATCACGTCGTTCTGCGACAATTCGTCTGACCATGTGAAGACTTTCTGGTTTAATGTGCGGGGGTCCTTGATGATCTTTGCAACGTAGCTTCCAATGTCTCGCATATCAGTTAACAAGGATTTGGTGTTGCCGTCGCCGTAAATCTCTTTGTGGTCTAATAGCAGCCCGTAGTTCAATTTCCCACTTGGCACACTGAACACGCTAAGCTGGTGCCAGAAGCCAACATCGATAATGGTGTACGGCAGGCGGTGCTTCCAAATGCGATGGTACACTTTCTCCTTGTCTGAACGTAGCGTCATGACCCCATCCGGTGGGCATACAGTGAGGAAAGCGCAAGGCACGAATCGCTTGATGCCCGCTTTGGCGGCGGCATCAACGAGAGGGATTTGAGCAAGCTGAGAGGCCGGACCGATAGTTGAGATGATAGTGTCAAACCCTGTAATGGCTTCGACAAGGGCATCTTGAGGTCCTTTTATATCAGCTACGACGAGGGGAATATTGCGGGCCGCCAGGGCTTGGACGGTAGGTTTTGCCACTGATGAGGGTTGAACCAAAGCGGAAACTTCCTGCACGAGGTTGGTTATTACATCATAACGCCATCGCAATAGTATTTGTACGAATGGGCTATCGTAGAGACGTGCGGACTTACGAAGTTGCCATCCTTGAGTAGTCCTTCCAAAATCGTCTCGCCTGTCTCCCCATGGGCACCAAGAAGGAGGACACGTTGTTTTGCCATGTTATTCGAGAAGAAAGCTCTGGATCCTCGAATAAATCAATTTTTATATGCTGGAGGTCCGTCTATTGGGGAGGTTGGGACATATATATACACAGTATCCAAGTGCAATTCTGAGCCGCTAGCATATTAATTGAGGGTTACCCTTCTCCAATAATCGTTTTTATTGTACTTCAGCGTAAGATTTGCTGGTGCGTACTGGTTTTGCACACTTGTATGATTACTACATCCTTTTCCACTTTATCCTAGTGGTACAAAGTGGAGTGATGGATACGACGTCTAAGCTGAGGTAACCGCCGCAGGTCCCTTGACAGGGTATATTCTCCCACATAGTAGCGTGGTGTTTGAGTCATCAGGATATATGGCTACGTATAGAGAGCCCTGAAATATGGCTAGTGAAGCGGGTTGCACTTACCTTGGACGAGATTGCGAGAATGCACTAACAACTGGCCCCCCTGGTATGCGTCCGAAAGTCGTCCGGCATTTGTCCGACCGACCCACCATCCACCCGGACGAAAATTGGAGCGGAATGTAACAGCATAGATCGTGAATGACCTTGCATTGAGGTCAATTTTCGAGTAACCAGCTATCCATAACACATTAATACCTGCTATAGTGTCAAGCTGCGGTTATCACGGATCTTCCTTTGAACAAAAGATGAAGAGGAATGTGGTATGCTTAAGATGTGGTGGGATGAGTCTGAGGTTTTTCCAAAGGTGCGAGCTCTGTTGGATAGATCTGCACCAGCATCTAGAACCTGGACCTAGATATGAACCCCCATGGCAGGAACTAAAATGGGTCCGTAGGGACTAAGACCATGACGCGGAGGGACGATAATGTGCTGCACGCAGTGGAGAAGACTGCGGGGTTGAACTGCGGTGGAGCTATCTAGGAGCTACAGAAGGTATAGATGTAAACAACGCTTGTCCTAGATAGACATCACGCCAGTTGCAGCTGAGTGAAGGTAGCTGCAACTATCATACAACGTAAGAGCTATAAACCGTGACAGATCAACTCTTCCAGGGCTTCTGCAAGAGCTGCTGCTGCTTTTAGCTTGACGTGGAGCTTGTACGTCAGTGGACTTAGGTATTTCACATTAGCTTTCATACGTGTAACGTAGTGCATGGGTATGCTTGCACTTAGTTTGTAATACATGCCATTTCTCAGTTTGCCTCGTCCGAGTTAGGCAAGCCAGCCTATGACAGTCCCTGAAAATCGAATACAGCCTCATGATGACAGAATAACAGAGTTACACGACGCTTTCCACGCACTGGATGATCCCGATTATTGTGATTTATCAGAATACCATCCAATCTGACAAGAACAATACACACTCGAGGGCGCAGAATTGGCCGGAGCAAGGTGCGCAATGACTTCTTTAATGTTGATCACATGGGAGGTCTTATGCACTGGAGCCCTCAAGCTGATTAGAGTGCGGTGCCTCCATTTGTTCAAGGACTGACAGCAAAGGAACGATGGCGTGAGAAATTGGACTTGATCTCTGACTCACTTCGCGTGGTGGGCCGCGCGCCACCGTCAATGATAGGGATGGATGGTTGGGATACTCTGCAGGGCCTTGACCGGGCGGACAAAAGTCACCGGACGAGTGCTGCCGGGGGTACGTCCTATAGCTAGAATACTATTGCCTCACTCACGCCACCCTAAGCATCACACATAGTTTAAGGAGAAACACATGCATCGGCATGTTCGTATCCTAAAAGAGATCCACACACTTTTAGGTGAGTTTGAGCATAGAGGTGAACACGCTGTATCATGCCCTCGCCTATATTTGCATTGTCATAATGAAGCAAGAGTAAGAAGGTAATAATACTAGAGGAACAAAACGAGAATTGCTTAGTTAGGTGGCAAGAAAGTAAACTTAATAAGGCGTAAGCATTTAATGGTGCAATTTCCTGCGAAAGATCTCTGCGCTAAAAGAAAACCCTATACCAGACAACAATAGAGGTAATTAATTAGATATGCACAGGCTAGGGTCGTTAATCACGGTCATAGCCACGCTCAATCTGCTTGCAAGTAAGTAAGAGCGGGTAACCTATGGCTAAAATATGTAATAAGAAACTGTGCTTCCTCCTAGAACCAGCAATAGTACAGTATAATGAAGGCGCAGTGCAGGCACTAACAAATGCACTTACGGCTTGTACTCTGCTTAGCCATCATACATTAGGCCACAGGGTGCATTAAAAAAGGTGAACATACTTAGCTTATTGCCAGCAATCTACAGCGGCTGTGACTGCCGGCTACCTCACGAGAAAGGGTAGTCATAATGTTAGACATTGTTCGTCTTAATATTTCTTCGTTGCGACTTGACTCTTGCCCTAAGGTTCATGAGGCAGAGAGACGTTATCTACCAGTAGTGAATCTGCGAGGCCAAACCATGTGTGAAGAATGTTGTTGTGTCTGGTGAATTATTTGCTAGCGCTAGTAGGAATGGTGAAATAAAAAAATTGGGATAATGTTTTCATACCGACTACCTTGCTGGCTACAGAGTGATTCTTGAGCAGAATTTCCACTTCAAATTACCTATTCTAAAAACAGCGGGTGTCCTTATGTTATTTCAAGGCGAGCTTTTGGCAATTCGAGGATAACGTTTAGGCTAGTTCTGGTAAAAGGGTTTAATTCGAATACCTACCAACTTTGAGAGGCTTCTCCTTGCCGCACCCCAGCGTGCTACCTATGAACGATCGAAACAAAGACGTCTCGCGCGCTATAACTTCAAACTTAGAACGCATATTGAATGAACTTACGGCAAGATCAAATGAGTCGATTCATTGCACTATCGGCTAAAAGCACTACTTTTTTTTTCTCTTTTCTTTTCGTTTTCGAAATTTTTCAAGTGGTTCCACCTTGACCAAAGATGAAAAATCCAAAAATGAATGACAGGAATGGAAGGCAGCTTTAAGTAAAAGAAAATAACCACAAATCGGACAGATTATTCGCTTTCGAAAGTGCTTGTCAGCGACTAATTAACGCCAATCCCCCCCTCTTTGTTTCCACCGATAGCGTCGTATACATGTTACTGTCATATGTTTTGAGAACCTGCTTCTGGAATTTTGGGCTCAACCTAGAACACGGATGCGCTGCGAAGTTTCCTAACCTCCTCTATATGTTTATGACACTCTACTAGAAGATTTCGAACGCATCAAGCGCAAGGCCTGCAATACTCCCGATGATATCGATTGACGAGGTGACGAAACTATCCCCCTCGAAGAAGTCAAGAATTGGATTCGAGTCGTGTTCAAATTGCCAACTTGCACTAGAGCTTTCGGGAACAATATTGATGACCCCGTTGTTGATGATTTGGTCGCCACCGACATTGTTAAACTCGCTACCGTGGACACTAAAATCACTCGCCCCCTCAAAGAAGTGGGCTTCAAATGACTGGCGTTTAGACAAACGCTGCTTTTGTTTATTGTCCTTTCAATTGGGCAAATACTGCCAGCTTCCATGATTCGCGGCAGTTAGAACCCAATCTTGGTGGTAGAAATGATGACCATCCGAGATATTGTGGAGTGTTCCATTGACCGCGTTCGGGTTGAGTTCCGTTGTACCAATCGCAAGCCCGTTGAATGTAACGGGCGAAGAGACATTGGTTTTAATCAGGGTGCTACCATGGTAGTACTGGTATATAGGAGCTAATGGAGCTCTGCCAGCAATAACGGAGGACGAGGTAGCAGTGTCGGTGAGGAGTCTGCCGTAGTAAAAATGTAATACTGGAGCTAGTAACGTTAGAGCACTAGCGCAAACACCAACTAGTGCAGTAACAATAAGATTTAATGTTTTGTACATTTTTTTCGCTAGCAATAAGTTAGATTATATAAATCTTCTATACCTATGCAAAGACCTATATAAAGAAGCTGTTAGGCGGTAAGTTCTAAATGTTGCTAAATCTAAGTAGAAAGGGATAGAATTAAGAAGTCTAAGTAGAGAAGATTAGGGAAGAGACGACAGGTCCTAATATATCAATACTTTCAACTAAGGTCGAATTCAGGCAATTATGTAGATTAATGTGCATTTTTTTATGTATATTTCTAGTTCTATTAATTATAAAAGCGTATATAAAAGTTTACGTTTATTCTGCTATACTAATATTAAGTTATTACCTTACCTATAACTAGCGTACAAGGCTGGCGTAAGTTGGATAATTTTCTAATTTTAATAATATTTATTAATAGTTAGCTCTAGTAATTGCTATTAATAGTTAAATTAGGTAACTACCCCTAGTAAACACGTGCATAAAACCGTTTAAGCTTATTTTATAAGGAATATAGGCTGCACGATTATAATAATTACTTTAATATTTACGTACCAGAAATAAAACAGCCTAAATCTATATTAAAGTTTACTATTTATAATGTAAAATCTTATAAGAGTAATACTACTATAACTATATTCTATTAGATATAAAGTAAGTAGATTTAGATTTATAGTTTTTTTATGTTAGATATAGGGCTTAGCAGACATATTCCATCCATGTAATTTAACTTATAAATCCCTACCAACTTTAAAGTAGTAGAGATAGGTATATATAAAATTTTTCTAGCTCTTATAGGTTATTAATAGATTTAACGTTTACTTTATAAGCTTAACCTAATAATAGATATAAAAGTTTTTTTAGCTTATATAGGAAATTAGTAACTTTAGTTTCTACGTTATTAACTCTACGTAATAATTTTAAACTTATAGGAAGGGCATAAAAACCTAGTATTTTTAGTATCTTAATTATATATATAAAGAGGTTTTCTACTACTATTAATAGTTTAGTTTATTTAAATTCCTACCTTTATAGGTGCTTCTATTTAGGCTGTCAAATGGGTATAGGTTAGGTCATAGTTAGGTTGCTAAGAAATGGGTCATGGTTGGGTTAAGGTTAGATTATATAATATGACCCAACCCTAACCCAACCTATACCCATTTTTATACGCTAGTAGTGGGTATAGGTTGGGTTGGGGTCACGTGACGCATGGGTAATAGTTGGGTTATAAAGACATAGGTTATAATAGGTCTGAATAATTATAAAAATTGTATAATAAAAATAATATATATATTACGCATAAATATTTGCAGAAAAGTATTAATCAGATCCTTATTTTTATTACAGATAATTATCACAGAACAACAAAATATATACAATTAAATCCATTCTGGCTGAGACTTACTACTATATTACATATAACCTAAGAACCCACTGCCTAGTTAGGTGCAGGGGGAGCAATTCGGTGAAGCCTACGCATAGTATCCTCACGCCCGGCTTTACTCTATTTACTAAGCACCCTATGCCTATTATAGTATCGCTAAGCAAGAAGAGAGACTTTTTACTAAATTATAACTTGTTTAGCGTAAATAGCATTGTAAAGGCAATCTATAATTATTAGCATTTAGTATACTATAAAATCAGGTATATAGATAAATAAACCTTCTATATAACTAACTAAAAAGGCCTCTGTAGCTTCTTATAGAGCACTAAGTACACCTAGCTAAAAAAAAGACACCTACGGTAGCCGCTCGGATCTTTAACTATACAGTTTAGGTGGTGTTTTAGAGAAGATTATACAATAAAAATATAAAGAGGGCAAAGCTAAATTAGATGTAAATAGCTAGGCTTTAGAGCAGGAGAAAAAAAAGTAGAAAGAGTTTATAGCTCACCTTTCTGCTAAGGAGTTAGCAATAGTAAAAAATAAAAACTAGTAGTAAGTTATTTATTACAGGTTTTTATCACGGCAATAATACTAACTTAATTAGATTCCGTAAACTAACACCTCCTACTTATAGAGAAGCTAATAGGGTTTACTATAATAATAATGCTCTCTATACTAAAGGTTGTAATAAAGATAAGTGTAAGGTAAAGGTTAATTATAAGTCTAAAGTTAATGCTAAGCTTGCTAAAGAGGATAAGTATAAGAATAAAAAACGTTAGGGTCCTAAGACTGAGTTTAATAGCTTTAATAATTAAGTTTTACAATATATGTACTACACTAAAAAAAGTTAGTTCTTACAAATACTTAATTTATAATTATACGTTTTATGCAATTAGTGATGCGTTAGTAGTTATTAGTAGTAGGTACTCCTTTATTTTTAATAGTAAATACGAGATTTAATCTCTAAGCGATCCTTAGTGTTAACTTTTAAAACTATATATAAACTATAATAAGTTTCACCCCTAAAGATTATAATTAAACTTTCCGCGGCACTCCGTAGGCCTCTATAGTACTCTACAGCACTCTGCTATAGTACTTTTACTATTAAATCTATCTTTTTTAAAGTATACACTATTAATATACTATACCTTTTTTTTTTTTACTTTACGCTTATTATTCTATATTCTACAACTACTAATAATAATATTATTACGGATATTTATTATAGTTATACTATTATAAATCGCCAATATACCATAAAACATTGCATCTAAGTTACCCTAATCCCTTAACTCCTTAAAGTCTAAGGCTACTTATTACGTACGAGGCATAGGGAACATAGATATTATAGTAGTAAGGTATCCCTAATTAGGAAACAACTCTATAGAATAATATAAAGCTAGGGTTATAGTATAGGTAGGTTGGTAGGAGAAGACGTAATAGGCTATTAAGTATACAGGTTAACATCCTCGCTAGGGGTTACGTATGCGTACCGGGCCTGTTTAGGGGTCCTTTAGTAAGGCTACAGATATAAATAATAGTTACCTATACGTATATTACTATAACTATAGGTCCGCATTACAACACCTAAATAACTGTTTAATAGGTACCAAATATCTATTAAATTACCTTAGCACGCGTACCTGTGTAACAACTAGTACCCTAATATATAATTAATTAGACAGATCTACGTATACCCCTTAGCCTCGCAAGAACAAAATATAAATAGATATCTCTATATAGAATACTATAGCTTTTAAGCAGGAGCTTATACAGGTAGTAATTAATAATAACTAGTTCTTTTATATAGTTAAGCGACCGTCCTTTTAGCGATTCTGCTAATTTCTTTAACCTTATACACCGTTAGTTTCTGACCGATATGAAGTGAACTATCAGGCCTGTTAGTCGCCGTATTTGGTTAGCGTAACGCGAATCGAGGAACAACACGTACGCGTTAGCCCTGACCGATATGAAGTGAACTATCAGGCCTGTTAGTCGCCGTATTTGGTTAGCGTAACGCGAATCGAGGAACAACACGTACGCGTTAGCCCATATGCATTAGTCTTTGAACGAGCAGCTTAACAATATACATCCGCATACTAAAGTTGCTCATTCTGATTGCAACTATCATATTCCGGAGATTTATAGCAAACTTTCAGGCGTGGGGTTCACAGTTCACTTAGGGTTAGGGTTATATCGCAATGGAGTTCTGCTGGAACGCACGGACGGCAATTGGAGCGGGAAACACTCTATCGCGACGAAAAAGGGTACGCAGCAGCAATAGCACACTTACCGCAGAGAATGC
>KZ805895.1:0-11520 GCA_003073855.1 Periconia macrospinosa
GTGTAATAAGAGAGATGCACGGTTACGCACGGCCTTTTTTTGTTAGTAAAAGAAGTGATCGACTCGTATGCCTAATCGACTCGTATGCCGATTACATTATTCTAACGTAGGTTACAAGCGAGCTAATTACATAAGCAAGCTAATCACTCTACTAAGCCCGCACTAGATTACTCTATAAAACATGCGATATACTATAGGATTTAGATAAAATAGTATTCTACGACCCCTCTACATAATCTATAGATATATCTACTATAGTTTTATAAGTTTACGCGTTATGCTTAGTCTTACTATATTACCTATAGCGTTTTTAAAATAGCTTACCTAGTTTAGTATACCTACCTTTCTTTACCTTTTTACTATTACTACGCGCCCTAAATTCTTATAGAGAGGCTAATTACTATCTTTCTTTAGCTATTAATACTCCTTAATTTTAAATATACTTTTTTTTATATAATTTACGTTACGTAGCGGCTTTATTAGCTATTTAAAGCTTAGTATTCTTTTTTTATACTAATACTAGCTTATACGTAATTATAGCTACGCCTTTTACTAGCTTTTTAAACGCCTTAACTATAGATATTAGAAAGCTATCTATATACCTTTAAATCCTCTGCTTTACTAGCGTTAATTATAATTTAAATTCTAAAGTGTTTCTTAGCGTCTATAACTACTAGAAGTTCTTATTAATAATAGGTAGTAAAGGTGTATAAAGCTTAATATTAAGCTTTAATATTACTATATCTAGGTTAAAAAGAACTAAGCTAGCGCCTTAAAAGCCTTTTTAAATATTTTTTTTAGTAATTAAAGCTTTAAAAGTAGTAATAAAGTAAGGTAGAAACTTAGTTTTTATAATATAGGTAATCTAGTTACGTATTAGATTTTTAGCTTAGCGCCTATACGCCTTTTTTAATAAAGTAAAACACCCTATATTAAGGGGCTGTAAAAGATAAGATAAGTAAGTAGATATATAGAGTATAATAATTTTATTAGCTTTATAGTAATCTTAAAATTCAAGTAAGTTATAGCTCTTATAGCTATTAATAATAAGTAGATATACGGTACTAATAGTACGCTTCTTTATATACTTATTAAAGTGCTTTAGCTACTATAAACTAAGCTTATTTATTATTTAGCTATTCTTAGAAACTATAATAACTTAGTTAAAAGGTAGATTCTTCTTTTTATACTAGGTAAAAAAGTAGTACTTACCCTAAAAAATAATAAAAAGTAGAATTACTTAGCCTATTACGTTAATACCTTAAATAACTATAGCCTACTTTTAGTTACTTTATTATACGCTTTTTAGCTATTCTTAATACTTAAAGTCTATAACTATTACTTTAGTTAATATTATACCTATTATAAAGCTAGACTTATTAAAATTATAGGTGTCTTTATCCTAGATACTATGCTTAGATTTTATATTTTTTATAAGGCGGAACCAGCCCTATATAACCTTTAAATCCTTATAGAGGGCTCTTTTATAGTTATACTTTTAATTAAACTTTATTATAAACTCTAGCTAGCGCTTAATAAAGTTTACAGCCTAGTTCTAGCCTACTAGTCCTAGGCTACGCTTAGCCCGTAGGGAATTAGCTTTATCTACTATAGTAGTAAGCTAAGATAGAAATCCTTAAGCGTCTAGGTTAAGTATATCTTAAAAAAGCACCTACTCTTCTATCTTTAGAAGATTAATTAAATTAAGCGCGTAATCGCGTTAAAAGGTAGTTCTAGTACGTTATATACTTAGTATACTTTAAAGTACGTTATAGATCTATATAGCGCGTTATTAAAATAGTGTTACGTCTTATTTAATAGCCTAAAGTATAAGCTATATTCTAGCCTCTTTTAATTCTAATAGCTAAGTAGGTTATTAAGATATTAAAAAAACTATTAGTTAATAGTATACTTTAGTGCGGGCTTAGTAGAGTAATTAGCTTACTTATATAATTAGCTCGCTTATAACCTACGTTATTTTTTTAGTTTATTTTTTTATTTAGTTTTATTTTATTACTTACTAGCCCCTACGTATATATATTTATATTTAATACTAATTAGTAGTTAAATAGTATTTAACTATAAATTAATAAAAGTATAAAACTCTATTAGCTAGCTATATATACTTATATAAATACTTATAAAACTATATATATAATTAAGAGTCTAATGTATAAATAACTTACTAAATAAATCTAGTAGTATACTAGGTTTATTCCTAGAAAGTAGTCTAAAGGCACTACCTATTATTACTAAACTATAATAAACTTAATGTACGTTTTAGGCTAAATTAATAAGGTCTATTCTATTAGAAAAGATACTAAGAACTAGTTTAGTAAACCTAAAAAGTAAATAACTTACTAGGCTTTAAAGGTTTACTACTAGTAATTAATTAAATAAAAATAACTTTTACTCTACTAATAAAAAACCTATATAGTATACTAAAAGTTCTACTTAATTTTAAAATAAATAGTATAATAATAATATATTTTATAAAAATATTAGTAAAAATATAAGACTCCTAGTATTATTATTATAAAAAATATTTATATAATTAAAATTTATTAGGGTAGAAATAGTTAAACTATTATAAGTTTAATACTACCTTATACCTATTATAGTAGCTTTTATTATATAAGTATTAATAATCCTATAAAAATTTATAAATTTAAATTTTAATCTTTTTATATAAAGATTTTAAAAAGAGTTTTTTATATTTAATAGTAGAGCCTTTAAGGTACTTTTAAAAAATATTAAATTAAATATATACTATATACTATATAATAAAAAGATTAAAATAATAAGAGAATACTAAAACTAATATAAGTATTTTAGTATAGTTAAGAATAATTAATATACTACGCCTTTTATAAAAGTAATAAGAAATAGCTATAGCTATAACTACCTATTACTATCTATTAAAGGGCTAGCTTACTAAAAGCACCTTAAGCTAAATATATAATACTAGGTATAAGTAACTTTCTAAAATAACTACTAGCTATATATTCTTTTTTTTAAATAACTCTAAAATATATCTTTTTCTTATTAATAACTTTTAGGTAACTATTTCTAATAGTTACTTCTAGGTAACTTTTTCTAACACCTATCTCCTATTAGGTAACTTTTAAATTAATAAGCTCCCCTATTAGTAAAAATAAATAAAGATATAATATAGCTTTTTACTATACTAAGTATAATACTATAATAATAATATTTTATAATATTAATACTTTATTAATACTATTCTATAATATTAATACTTTAGTAATAGTATTCTATAAAAAAAATACTTTAATAATAGTATTTTATAGTAATAATACTATAGTAGTAAAGTCTAGTAAACTAAATATTAAGCTAGTAAACTTAGGTAAGCCTAATATTTCTTTAGTAATATTAAGCCGCACCTATATATCTATAACTATACTAGTGTTAGATTTAAGGTAGTTAGTAATATGTGTGTATTCTGTCTAGCTATACTAGTGTAGGTAGGAACCCTTATGTAGGGGGTTACATAACTACGCGCTAAGCCTAATTAGGTAGGACGTAACTACACTCTAAATAGTACTCCTCTATAGGGCCATATATTCTAATATACCCCCTTAGCTCGTTAGCCTCTAGTTAATTAAGCTGGAGCTATTATTATCTGCGACGGTGATCCCTTCTAACAGGTTCTGGATTTTTTAAATTAGTAAATTAATCGTTGGCTGGTAGTTTGCTACGTTAATTAGCCCTAGCTAGTCCAGAAAGTAATCCTATTTGTTAATAGGGAGGATCTTCGTAAGTTCGTTGGCAATTATTTCGGCTGATAGTATATGCTTAACACTAATCTATCCATAGGTAACCACCTCTTATAACTAGTAGTTATAGATATTAACGTGTTGTAGCTTGGTGTAGAGTTTTGCAATTTCTTCTATAACTAGTTAAATTATTTATTAATTATTGCACTATATATATATTAGTGGCGAGACGTTAATTAAGAGCTTGCGTAGTAATTAAGTAGTAAATAGGGCTTCTTTTGCTACCTATAAGAGAGCAAGTAATTTAGCTTTAGTAGTTAACGTAGTAACTGTATCCTATTTGCTGGCGCACCAGGTAATTAGTCCGCTAAATAGTTTAATTACGTAGCCCTATAAGCTCTTCCTATTAAGGGTATTATTAGTAAAGAAGGTATTACTAGCTACCTAGAAGCCTTCTCTACTACCTAGGCAGAGTGCCTTAGTTTTAGTGCTCTCTAGGTATAATAACACTTTATTAGTAGTATTCTAATAAGCCTTACTAGGGTTAATAAAAAAATAAGTAAGACGTAATATAGTAAAAGCAATATTAGGACGGGTTGTTACTGCGGCGAAGAGGAGAGAGCTAACCTTCTACTAATACTTATTAACCTCTAAGGGCGCTGCTATTTTATTATTTAGTATAAGCTTAGTAGTAGCTATTAGGGTATTATGTTAGAGGTCTCTTCTCTTAATTAGACGGCTTATTTTCTTTACGTAAGCTGCTTGCGAGAGGCTGATTATACGCTTCTTTTAATTATAAATTATGGTAACTCTAAGAAACTACTAGAGCTCTCTACTACCTATTATAGTGTAGCGCTTCTTTAGTAGGTTGATTGCTTTATAAGCTTCCTTCTCTTAGTTCTTATAATGTATAATAATAATATTATCTACGTAAAAGAATATAATAACGCTATCCTTAATTATATAGTAGGGCTTATAAAGAATTACTATAAAGCTAATAGCCTCTAGCGTAGTAGTAAACTCCTTCTACTAGAGTAAAGGCGATATCTAAAGGCCGTATAGAGTCTTCTAGACCTTTAGGACTGTACCTAGTTTCTAATAACCTAGGGGCATTCTTATATATATTTTATAATCTATTGTTACGTAGACGAAGGCGTTAGTAACATCCTACTATGTTAGCTCTATATTATATTTAGCGGTAATTAATATAAGTAACCTGAATAATTAGCTGGCTAGTGTGGCGGCGTAGGTATCCTATAAGGTAATATTCCTTTACTAATTACCTTTTACTACTAGCCGTGCCCTACACTTTTTAAAAACGTTGTGCTTATTAAACTTATAAGTATAAACCTATATATAATTAAGGATCTGTTACTCTATTAGTTTAACTGTTTTGTATAGTATTTTTAACTATAATTTTATAATCCCGTAGCTATTAAGGTGCGATTTTTCTGCTGCCTTAAACTGCTTATATAATAGGTGGTCCTCTAGCTTGGTGCAATATGTGGGTATAGGTAGCAATTAGCTGCGATGGATTTTAAGCCCTTTCTAGAGCATCCTTTTTAATTACGCCTTATTAATACCCTGCCCTTAATATTACCTAATGTGTCCTGCTTAGGTGCCGGCTATAAAGGTAGCTGCCTATAGCATAGTCTTTATAGATCTATTTTTTGTTAGCATCCTTTTATAGCTAATACTCTTTTTTGCATTATCCTTTAGAGTATTATTATTAAATAGCTAGGTAAGTAATACTATAAGTAGCGGAGTAGTTAGTAGAGTAGGATATAAAAGAGCGTTAGTAGAGTGCTTAGTAGAGTGTTGCTAGTTTGTATTCTTTTTTACATTCTAGTTGTTATTTAAGCTCTCTCCTTAGGTAGTATTATTTTATAAAGTCTCTTTCTTATAAAAGGATTCGTTTTTTAGCTAAGGCGCTAGCGTGGGTCTTTCTATTATACTTACTATAGTTTTAATTTTTTATAGTGTATTATATATAAGATTTTTATCTAGAGCGTTAGCTTTACTATCCTATAGTGTTAATTTATTAAAAATAACGTTGCGGGTGCTAATAACCTTACCTAGAGGTAGGATCTAAATCTAGTATATATTTAAGGAGCGATAACTAACTAGGTAACTAAGAAACGCTTTAGCATCCAGGCGTTAGAGCTTTAATATGCCGTATAGGGTATTACTAGTAAGTGTAAAAGCCTTACAACCGTACGCCTTTAGGTGTACCAGGTTTAGTTTCTTACTAGTAGTGTATATCCCGTTATTAAGAGCAACCCTTATAAAGAAGACTTTATATAGTAATTTCTAGTTATTTACGTAATTTAGTAATTAATTATATAGGTAAACACCTGCCCTTGTAATTTCTAGCTACAGGTTCTAGGAGAGCTTTACTCTAATTCTTATAGTACGCGATTTCTCCTTATTTACACCCCCTAAGCGTTCGGCGCCTCTATTTTAAGCTTATATATTAGGTGCTAAAGGCTTAATAACTATGCCTTTTAATTTAAGCTAGTAGAAGACCTCTTATTTAATAGTAACAATCTTGTTATTAGCCTCTACTACCTTAACGTCTATATTAAATTATGTTTTAAGAAAGGTAATAAATATATTTAGTAGTCTAATAATTAACCTAGCGGTTTAATTATCTGTAAAATAGTAGTCCTATTAGAAACCGGAGTATCTATTAGTAATAAGTATTTAACTCTTCTCCTTATTAAAACTTCCGTCTTTATATATATAGAAATTAATTGCAATCCTCTCGCCTAGCCCCTAATTATTAATTCTTAGTACGCGGCTAATTTAACGCTAGAGCTTTAATACGCTACATAAATCGTATTTAACTATAGTTAGCCCTTTTACCTATACCCCCTTAGCTTGCTATATAAGGTGCTTAATTACAGCTAGTTCTAGGTGCCCTAGGCGTTAATGCCACAGTGTTGCTAAAGCTTTCGTGCCTTTTTTAGATTATTATTTTCGCGCAGCTAATAAGCGTTAACTAGGGTTAACCCTAGTTAACGTTAATTAGTCGGCCGGCTAATTATTAGTAGAGAGTGCTTGCTTACTAATACTCTTCTTTACACTTTCTTTTCTACTCTTTTAGAGAGTATTAATAAAAAGGTTATACTTAATTACCTATTACCTATAGATCTCCTAGAGTTAACTAATTATCTATCCGTTTCTAGTTTTAAGGGTGGTTGGGTCTTACTAGGTATTCTACTAAATCCCCTATTATTGCAATATTTAGAAGGAAATAAGGTTGCAGAAGATATTAGAGTAGAAGGCTATATTTTATAGCTTGATTTTTAATTTCTTAGCACTATTAGTTACTATTATGTTAGCTGTGCCGTACGCTTGGATCTAGAGCTTAGAGTTGCCTACCTATATAAAATTACCTTCTTTTAGTAGGCGGATATCGTGCAACCTATTAACGTTATTAATTATATAAATTATTAAGCCTAAATTAAGTATAAATAAATTCTAGAGGGGATATACTCTCCCTACTGCTTTAAAAGAGGCTGCTATAAAGGTGGCTTAGGTTTTACCTATTACTCTACCTTTTAGTTACTTATTAAGCACCTTTAGTGTAGGCGTATATAACATTTTAATACGCGGAGTTTGTAATCCAGGCTTACTCCTTATGCGTAGGGTTTCTTATAGGGTGGCATTGTGCTATAAATAATACTAAATTCCTTTTATAAGGGCTGGCTTTAGCGTCTAATTTTTTAGTGCTTTTTCTAGGTAAACGTAGAAGTAATCTTAGAAGTTGTGCCTAAAACCGTACGCTAAGTAATATAGCCTTTTATGTAGCGTTGTTATTTAATAACGTTTAGCTAAAGTAATAGAGTAGCTAATTCTATTAGACTTCCTAGCAGCTAGAGTAATAGCTTAGTTATTGGACTTCCTAACTTAACATAGATTTTTTACGTACCTACGGTAGTTTAAACTAGGGGTAGTGCTATAAGCGTCCTTGTTACTACCTTTCTTAGTAAGAAAGGCCGCTCCGTTATTATGCTCCGGAGGGCTTATAGTATAGTAGTCCGTATAGAAGAGTGCTTGTTTGCTACTCTTAAAAGGGTGCTTAAATTATAGCGTTTTCCTATATAGTTTAATTATCTCTTTTTTATTTATGCCTACCTAATTTTATAACGTAGTATTAAAACTAGTTACCTATAAGGAACTTAGTTTTACTATTACTTTTATAAAATCGCCTAATAGAGTATAAAAATCTAGGGCCTTAGGGATAGCCGCTAATTTAGCTTCCGTTACCGACTAATTATAGACTACTAACTAAACGTCCTATTTACCTGCTAAGGGCTTTAGCTGTAGCGTATTATAATATTATTTTTTTGCGCGGTCCTTTTTATATTATTTATTATAACTGCACTCTACCTGTAGATTAATTATTTATTATTATAATATTAAGGTAAGTAGGTAATACGTGTTTTAAAAATGCTGTGTAACCGTTAATTAAATAAACTTAATAACTTTCTAAAGCCCTACCTGTTTCTTTTTAAAGGCGCGTATATCGTCTTTATATTTATTATATGTGGTTCTATATGCTTTAAGATCCTCTTTAAATACCTTTTAGCCTACGGCTATTAGCTTAGAAGGGTAAGTAACCTGTTTAATTCCTAGTTAAGCGTTATACTTAGCTGGAATTAGTTTAATAGGCTTAGTTAGTTTTATTATTAGTTGTTAATTGCCCTATAGGTTAATAAAGTCCTATACGTTATACGCTATACAGCGTGTTTATAGCTATAGAATCTATTTTATCTACATTACTTTACCTATTAAATAGATAGTGTTATCGTAGATAATTAGTTAGCTTATTTTACTATATTGGCGCTTAATTAGTAGGGGCACTAAGACTCTTAATTGTTAGATTTAAGGTAGTTAGTAATATATGTGTATTCTGTCTAGCTATACTAGTGTAGGTAGGAACCCTTATGTAGGGGGTTACATAACCACGCGCTAAGCCTAATTAGGTAGAACGTAACTACACTCTAAACAGTACTCCTCTATAGGGCTATATATTCTAATAACTAGGTAGCGCCTACGCTTAACTATTAGTAGGCACCTATAGGTATATTACTAAAGTAATAATAAACGCCTTATTTACTACTACCTTATAATTTATATACTTAACTTTAGAATAACTACTAAATAGGTAAACGCTTTATTTTTAATATTTTTCTAAAGTAAGTAAATAAATAAAATAGTATACTAGTAAATATAGGCTATATAATTTAAAGAAAAAATAATTTATTTTTATTATACTATATTACTTTTAAATAGTTAAAAAATAGCTAGCTTATAGCTTTTTAGAAAGCGTAGTATAAAAAAAATAGTTTTTTAAGTAAGCTATATAATATATTATTAGATAAAGTAGGAATATTTATTAAACTATATTAATAACTAAGTATTAAAAAAACCTAATATAGCTAGCTATTTATTAATATCTTAATAGAATACGCCTATAACTACTATATAACGTATATTAACCCTAATTTTACCTAAAAAACTATATATAAATAGATAGACGCATACTTTAATATAGTAATTAATTATAAGTAGTATTAAAATAAATAAACTATACTAATATTTACGTACTATAAAATAAATAATCTAAATAAGTTTTTATATAAAGTATTTAATAAAATAGTAAATAAGTTTATACTACTCTAATACGCTTTTAGCTTTAACTTTATAAGTAAATACTAGCTTTATATAGTTATTATTTAAGTCTACTATAGTATTTAGAAGTTAGAGCCTACTATATTCTAAATTAAACTTATAATTAACGCTTTTATTAGTAACTTATACTTAATAATATATATTTTAAGTAATAAAGATAGTTAATAATACCTACTTAATAGTAAAAATAAAAGTAATAATATATACTTTATAGATAAGTAGTATTATACGCCTAGTAATACTTACTTTACTTTTAGAGAAATATTATACTAAAATAAAGCGTACTTAAAATACTTTTTAAGAAATAAGTTTATTCTAAAAAAATTTAATTTTAAAAAACTAAATATATATTCTATAAAAAAATAGCCTCCTTTTTATAGGTAAGAAAATAAAAAATATATTACCTACTATAAGAAAGGGTATTAGTTATATAACTATTTCTATAAAGATTTAAAGCCTTTTAGATAGTAATATATTATAGAATATATAAGAAAAAATAGAAAAAAACTATTAAAAAAATAAGTATACGCGTATATTATTAAATATAAAAGAAAACTATTAAATAATACTAAGTCTAGTAAAAGTAATAGTAACTATAGCGCGTATTCTAATAATAATAAAAATAAATCTATTATATAATATTTAATAAATAATATATTTTTATACTATATTATAGGTAAGGATATTTTTATAGTACCTATAATAATTTTTAGTAACTAGTTTCTACTTAAAAACTAGTATAGCTAGTAATACTAAGGTAAACTTTAGAATACTAGCGCCGCGTTTATATTAATAATAAAAAAGCTATAATTTAAAGCGTATTTTTATAAAAATCTAAATATTACAGTAGGGGGTTAAAAAAAAAAAGTAATCTTTTTTATCTACTTTTTTAAATAGCTATAACTTTTATAATTTAAAAGCTATAAATATAATTTTTATAGATTTAAAAAGCTAAGATCTAGGAGATTAGTAGGGTAATAAGGCTTGGCGCCAAGACTTTAGTCTAGATTTTATATATAGGCTTAAAATGTGTACTTTTTTTTGCTCTATCTTCTAGTAGTAATAACTTTTTAATAGTATATAAAAAATAGGCTAAAAAAATATACTAACTAAAATAGGCTTAGGGGAAACACTAGTGGCAAAATTTCGAAGGTTAGTTACTAACTAAATAATTATTTAGAATAAAAATAAAAAATAGTAAAATGCTTACGTAAGCAAATATTATATAATAATATTTAGTTTAGTTAGTTTATAAGTAAATCTTTTAGGATTTATAAACCTAGACACCTATTTTCTTAAAATGGATCTAAAATTCACAAATCTTGAAAATTCAGTTGAACTTCTTTCTAGGGCTAATACCCCTATTAAAACTATTGCCACTACTTTAAATAAACCTATTAAAAGTATTTATAATACTTTAAGCCGCGTAAAGAAAAAAAAAGAATCTAGTTGGCCCCTAGAAAGAGATAGTTTAGGGGTAGCAAAAGGTCGAAAAAAGAAATTAAGTCCTAAAGATATTAGGGTACTTAATAGAGACCTAGAAAGAAGTCCTAAGAAGACAAATAAAAGATTATTAATAGAAAATACTATTTCTATTAGTAAATCTACTTTAAAAAGGACTTTAAAAGAGGAGGGGTGGGTTGCAAATAAAGCTTCTAAAAAGCCTTATTTAGACGAGTTTAAAGCTAAAACTCGGCTAAAATATAGTAAAGAGATAGATAAAAATATTAAAAAATATAATTTTAATAAAATTATATTTTCAGACAAGTTAGGGATACAAAGGGGCCACGGTTCTAGGGGTGAATATTATAGAAGGAGGGAAAAAGTGAAAGTTGGAAGAAAATTAGTCCAAAGTGGATCAACAGGTAAGTTTAAAAATCTAAAAAAAATATTAGCTAATACTAGGCCTTTTTCTCTATTATATATATAATTTTTATATTTATAGCTTTTAAACTAACTTTTTTATAGCAAGAGATATAACTGTCCAAATTTAGGGGGCTATTTAGATAGGAGGGAGATCTAAATTACACTTTATTAGGGATCCTATAAATAATAGGACCCTAACCGCCCTACGCTATAAAAG
>KZ805898.1:0-11236 GCA_003073855.1 Periconia macrospinosa
CTGATACAGTGAATCTTGAGGCGTATCCGACATCAAAAGTGACATCAGTTGTCTCCCCAAATCAACTCGCCTACATACTTTACACATCTGGCAGCACCGGGCAGCCGAAAGGTGTGATGGTATCTCACAAGTCCTGTGCTGCAGCGATGGAGTCAATCATAGCCTTCGAAAATAAGACCGATGGCAATTTCCGTGCACTTCAGTTTTCCAACTATATTTTCGATGTTTCTCTCTATGACTTCTTTGTCACACTTCACAGTGGCGCGACACTGTGCGTTGTGCCAACGGACAGGCTCCTCGACGACTTGGCAGGATGTATCAACGAACTGAGCGTTGATCATGTATTCCTAACGCCAACTGTTGCACGACTTCTAGACCCTGAGGAGGTTCCCACCTTGAAATCGATAACAGTGGGGGGCGAGCAGCTTACACGCGATGTGATCGACACATGGGCGTCCAAGGCTAAGCTTCGTAATGGTTACGGTCCAACCGAAGCTTCCGTCCTTGTTACCATGAAAGACGTAGAGCCAAGTACCAAAGGAGGTATTATCGGCCAGCCTTTACAATCGGTTGCAGCGGTTATCTTGGACCCTCATAGCTCGCAGCTAACCCCCTATGGTGCCGTTGGAGAGCTCTGCTTCCGGGGCCCACAGTTGGCAGAAGGATACCTCAAGCGACCTGACGCCACGGAAAAGGCATTCATCAACGCCCCGGCTCTAAACGGCGAACGTATCTACCGCTCGGGTGATCTAGCTCGGTTCTTGCCTGGCCATGATATTGAGTGTCTAGGCAGGATAGACGACCAAGTGAAAGTCAATGGCTACCGCATCGAGCTTGGGGAAATAGAGCAAGCAATCCTCCGTACCGGAGAAGTCAAGGATTGTGTGATGGCTGTGTGGAAGCAAGGTAATGCTGCCCATCTAGTTGGTTGCGTGGTCTTTATCGATGATTACCTAACAAAGGGAGAAGCGACACTCGGGGATTTCCAGGACAATGTTATGCGGCTCAAGGAAAAGTGCAAAGGATTGGCCAGCTACATGATCCCCAAGGCTCTTCTTCCTTTCCGGGCTATGCCGCTACTACCATCAGGCAAGACTGATAGAAAGCGGCTCAAAGCTGTCGTTGCCGATTTGAAACTTGCCGACCTTACAACCAATGCGTTTGACCGAACCGATGCTGCTGATTCAGGGCCAGTAACCCCTCCCAAAACAAGCAAGGAAAAGCTACTATACCAGGCTTGGAAGCAGATGCTGCACCTCGAAGACCGTCCGTTTGGTCTCGAGTCCAGCTTTTTGAGCTTGGGTGGTGACTCAATTGCAGCCATCAACCTGGTGAGCTACCTGAGAAAGGAGGGGGCAAAGCTCACTGTAGGTGAAGTCCTGCGGTTTCCTATTCTGGGGGCCATGGCACAACGCCTAGAGCTAGAGGGCGGCGATAGTACAGGAACGGAGCCAGCTGTTGAGTTCCAGACGCCATCCGAAATCCAATCGTCAATTGTTTCTTCTGGTTTGCTTGAAGAACAGGTTGAATACGTATACCCTTGCCCCCCAGGTCAAGCAGAATTTCTCACCCAAGGCGCTCGGGAGGAGAGCTTCTGGTCCTTGATGACTTTGCGTTCCCTAGGAAAGGCAAGTAAGACTGAAGAATGGATTGAGCTCGTCCGCAAGCTCACCGAGACCAATGACATTCTGCGAACAACGTTTACTCGACACCAAGACACATGGTACGGTGTTGTGCTCAAAGTCGCAAGCCCACTTGTAGCGATCCATCATATTCAGACAGCGGCCGAAGAGCAGGACATCAAGGAAAGAGTATGGAATCATCGATTTGTCTTCGGCAGTCCTTTCATTCGTTACGACATCCTACATTATCCAGATGGTGAACAGAAGGTCTTGACCAAGCTTGACCACGGTCTGTACGACGGTACCCTTCTACGCATTTTTGGCGGTCACTTCGAAGCATTCCAGCAGAACCAGCCGCTTGAACGGTTCACCTCTTTCCGGGACTATGCCTTCCACATTTGGGGGAGCGATCAACAACGGACATTGGACTTTTGGAAACAGTCTACTAAACGGCCCACTCTCTTCGAATTCCCTATCACCAGCAACCAGCCGAAGGTGACGAAGAAGGCACTGCGCGTGATCACTGTTGACATCGAGCCCCTTGCTCGTCTTAGCGGAGCAACGATCTCCATCATCTTCCAGAGCGTCTTCCAACTCTGGTTGTCGATTCGCAGTGGCGAGCAAGACGTGGCTTTTGACTACCTCTACACCGGCCGAAACGTCGATATGCCGGACCCTCAATCCATCAACGGGACCTGCGCCAATTTCCTCCCCTTACGTGCCCGTGTTACGCAGGAGACGCCCGTTAATAACTTCTTGCAGCAGACCCAAGACGACTTCTGGGAGTATACTGAGAACAGCAATGTCGGCATGGTGGATATCCACCGCGCATGCGGGACTATTCGCCATGAGAGCAGCAATCGAGCTTTGTTTCTCTTCCAACCATTCCAGCCCAAGAAACCATCGTCGAGTGCGGAGAATGAGATGAAATGGATCGTTATGGCGCAGTCGGAGGTCAGGATGCCGCAACCGTACGCGGTGGTGTTTGAGGTAGCTAAGACGGTTGATGATGGATATAAGCTAAACTTTGCATATGATAAACAGGTATGGAGTGAAGAAGCAGCAGAAAAAGAGGTGGAACTGATAGAGAGGATTCTCTTAACTCTTATTGCTAGGGCTGGGAAGGAGGACAAGATTGGAGACATTACGTCTTTACTTGCATAATGTACCTATCTTATTTATTATTAGTTAGATTTCGGTAACTTTTACTACTTACTAGTTTAACTTATAAAAAATAGGTTACTTACTAATACTAACTATAATAATTACTACTTACATACTTAGGTCCCTTACATCAATAGCATGGGTTGCATGCCCGCTCTGTGGTATGCTTCTACAACTAGTATTTAGAGCAATTAGCGACAACTTCCAATCCCGGTGGGGTCGACAGAAGCCTTTCATTCTCGGTGGATCTATAGCCACAGCTACTTCTATTACATGCTTTGCATGGGTTAATAACGTGGTCGATTTTGTAATAAGGGTCACCTTCCTAGGTTGCACAGAGGATACGGCCCGCATACTGCGGTGTTTGCTCGCATTTTGCCGCATCCGGACCCTTAATATCTCCATACAACCAATCCAAGTTGGTATACGCTCGCTTATTATCGAATCGGGAAGCAAACGACAACAACGATAGGCTGGTGCTTGGACCGGCACCGCTATAGCTCTAGGCACTGTAAGCGGGTATCTGCTAAGCTCTCTAGATTTTAACAGTCTTTCTTGTTTTAGCGGAATGACTTAATTCCGAAGTTAGTGTTTTACGGTATCTGTTCTCCTGTTGCTATTGGTCTCTGGAACTTGTTATTGGTCTCCCCGTAAAAGCTCTCTTGCCTTTCCTAAACTTGTCGCCAACTGGAACGGAAAACATCAATGGTTCGCTCGAATTATTGCTCAGGGCATACTCATTAAGCTAGAAACTATCCCGGAACCCATCTTCCCGTAAAGCACGGATAGGTACGTGAGACACCAGCCACCGGCAAAGGACCTTAGGGGGTGGACATAGCGTAAAAGACACCACGACACACAACATCAATATCATCATTATCCACCTCAAGAACTCGTGCAATACATTTTAACCATCCTTGAATCAATCAAACAATCTGACACATAGATGGATTACTACCTGTGGTACTGGAATCCCGACAGAGAGGCATATAATGCTAGACTGTAGTGGGCTTGTTGTACTTCAGTGAGTATCTCATCTTGATCGGATGAATAAAACATATCACGGCTATAACAACAGAGATGAGCCCCTGTCAATCACTATTTCACAGCTCTGTATACACCTGTAATTTTACAACGATACAACTTCGGTGAACCTTCAATTTTGTTACACAGTATATTTCGTACATATCCTAATAGGGCTAGTTGATATCATAGAATAACATCCAATCATTTATACAAAAAATTTGAATACAAATAAGCTCTTAGAGTGGACCAATTCAAATTCTGCTTTTCAAAATTAAAATATGCCCGATTTTGTAGAATTTTCGAGCGGATTTCTTTATCGGAGTATAGAGAGTAAGATCGGTATTTATCACCTACATAGTGTTTTTCATTTATATTTTTAAAGTCCGTCATCTGAGCAAAAAAGGGCGCTAACTGAACTTCAAAAGTCTAGATTTTTGTCTCTTCGAATCAACTCTAATTCCCGTTTTCATTGAGGCGATTTCATTTGTTGAGGTTTTTAGAATATTACTTTTAAAAAATTGAAAAATTATAAATATCATCGCCATAGGAATGGAATTCCCTAGAATATCACACATAAATACCTAAAGCCAGTCGCTATTTAAAGGAAGTCACGTCACTAACATACAAGATACCACGTAATTCGGACAAAAGTAACGACTTATCTGTCCTTCGCTCCTCCTTTTGATCTATCTGGTTTCCACTGAATCTTCCACAGGACCAGGATCCATCTACCAGCTAACCAGAAAATCAATAACCAACGACTTTACAGTCTTGGTACTGGACAAACAAGTAAGCCTTTGGCGCATCTAAAGACTGCCTGTCCAGCAAAGCTTTCTTCATGACGTTTTCGGGCCAGAGCACGATCTGAACACAATGTTCCGTATGCTCCATCTCGCGAAATGTGTTTTGTACCGGACGACCATGCAGTGTAAGAGAGTGGTACCGCTTCCACATGTAGACACAATGTATTTGGTGGTAACGCGTGCTGACCCATACACCTTCCGCACCAAATTCACCGGCTGCAACTTCTTCCTGGGGAATAGTTTCTGTTCTGTTCCGGTCGCGCCACTAGGTCAGTCCAGAGTCCAGAAATTCGTCGTTATCGACGGTTGCGCACTCCGTAGGAATCCAGGCAACTGAGAGAATATCCCATTCGCAGCCACGCTCTCGGGCCTCCTTCGGACTTGATCCGCACGACTTGCGAATCGTGACATTACTCAGGGCAGGAGGGTGGGGAGGGCCCCTATGAGCAACTTCGGCACTGGAATGGGGCGTAATGGCAAGCTTTACCCCGAGGCTGGAGCCAAAGATTGCAGCTGCAGACACAAAAAACAACATCCCTAAATTTCGTAGAAGTTCCCGCGAAAAGTAAGATCTTCTCATTCGATGTTCCTCTACATTTGGGTGTTGCTGCCTATCTTCTCCTAAGAGTCTCTCGTAATTCTGTAAAATCAGTTTGAAATTGCTACCAAGGTAGCGAAGGTTTGCTCACAGCCATTGTAATTTTCTGGGAATTTTCAAATTCGGCTTTCTAGGTTTTCAATCCATGCAATCAGGGCACACGGCGCTGCTTCTTCTTTGTAGCCAGGGCCCAATCGGATAAGTTGCGTCGTTCTTCACCTGTGCAAGATAGAGCCTTTGTAACGGAAGCAAACTCGGAAGCCAAATAATATGAAATGTCCGGATGGAAGTCCCGATATAGCATGAAAGCACTAATTGCCATTTTTGTTTTCGGCAAAACAAGTCTTATGCAATAAGGATGAAAATAATACCCGAGTAGTGCTTAAATGTCCAAGGTGGCACAAATTGCAGAACAATGATTCTGCATTATCTAGCGACAATTCAATTGCAGATTGTAACATGTTAAGTAGTTGTCGTTTCCCCTTCGTAGTGGGCTTGGCGTTTGCCTTTCGTATGGGAATCCTACGGAAACGAGTACAACTACATACATATCCTGAATGGATTTCAGTGAATCTCTTCCGATGCTTCGGGGTGAAGAAAGAGAAGGACGCGCGAGAAAGCAAGTCAGCCAGCAGCGAATCGCCGAGTTGGCAAACTAGACAATCTCAAATTTTTCGCCATAATCGCTACTCAAACGTGCATCCTTTTGTTTTTTATTTATTCCCACTTAGATGTGCTAACGCCAGGTGCTGATGTTAACCGGATTGTTCCTAAGTGTAAGAGCCGCCCTAGGTCTTCAGAAACCACAAGATGACAGGATACAAAGTATCACAGGAAATCATTCGTTTCCATTCTCGGCTTAAAGAGTTCACAGTCAACTATACATCTAGTGATCGAGCAATGGAAGTCCGTCACAGGTGGGAAGAGCTTCTGCCACGTAAGTGTTCTAGCTTAGAGACAGCTTATCACTAAACCCACTGTCAACATAAGTGAAGAACATATCACTAACTGGCATTGTACAGGCGGTGGTGGCACTGTCCGTATAGATGAGCATGACAAATACGAATATCTTGGCGAGCCTATCCGAGATCAAGATGAGGATCGTGGCCCCTTATACTAGGTTTCTTGTCCTCACCAGCTGCATTGCCTTGTATGTGTAATACCAAAAAGAAGATCGAACAATTGGATACGCTCTCTGATGCTACAATTTAGTACTTCCTAATGAATGCCTACCACCAAGTTGTCGCCAAAGGGCCTAGCGGAAATGAAAACGTTATCCCTAAGGACACGAAAGCGTTCATACAAGTCACTGTTATGAGTATCTTAGGCAGGCCATTCTCTGCAATCTTGATATGACTTTAGAAGGAAGTACACCAGAGAAGTCTACTGGAACGAGTGGTTTTGGACATGCGCAATTTGCCGCAATTATCGTGAGGGGGTGGATTGGATTGAAGGAAAGAGGGTTGGAGAAGATGCATATATCATTTCTCCGAATTTATGACTAGCCCGGATTGATTGAGAGCATTACATTTATTGAGTATGATTTTGGCCTCACAATATTGTGAGAAATATCTTCTATGTATAACACAATTTTCGAGCTAACTAATAAAATCCCAAGATCCGGCTGTGACATATCTACTTGCTGCAGTTTCTTTAGTTTCGACTGTAAATATATCAGTTGCTGCAATACTCCCATAACAAATAAGCATTATCCCAGCCTAGGAAGCTACTTCTAAACTGACACTTTACGCAACTAGGCTGCTAGCCAATATTGAAATCAGATTACCACAAAGCTGTAGACTGCGGAAGATGATTTGAAAGATATCCTTACTCGTGCATCTACCTGAAAAAATCCTATATACTTTCGATGCGCCGCATAGGTAATGTGTATATCTATCAATTTACCTGCTAACGGATCGGGCCAAACTTAATAAGTTTAGTCACCGTTAGTTAACAAGACTATGCATTATTCTGCTAGGTTATTACTGAAGCCAGAATATAAGTGGTAACGATCCACTTGTACGTTAAGTGGGGCCGAGATTTATCAATAAACCAACAAAGCCCGAATGTTAGAGGAAATTCGGCCATTTCTAGCGGAACGCGCTACGAAATATGACTAGTGCAGAGGAGAAATTTATTAACATTGGAAATCCTTTTCTTACTTTAATATTCTCGTCTTTTGTCCGACAAAGCCTACCTGGCTAGCAGTTGAGAAAACATGCCAGTATTGATGGAAGTCACAACTGAACAGCGCCCTCTCTCTAAATATTCCAATGACACCCTTAGTGGAACTGGCTCCCTAAAGCAGATCTCCTACACGGACAACGAAGTATATTAAGAAGATATTAAGGAGAAAAATCCCTATTATGACAAGTTCCAAGGAATGACTTTTGGAAAATTTGGAAACAAGCGCATGTTGCGAGTATTGAGGCGGGAATGCCTTGAATTTAGACGAGATAGCTGCATCCTGTCTCTTCTAATGATTATTGTAGCTCTCTTGATTGCTAATATCTTCTTAATGGTTATCCCTACCTAAGATTACTCCGCTGGCGACTATAACCTCGGCCACGCCAGCCACAGTGCACCACATATCTCTCAGTGTGGCAGCTCACCGGAAGAAGCCAGGTCTCTCAATTGCAGATTTGAGTTGCACAATTTCGCCTGGGTACCGCCTGAATGCTACGATACCGAGCTGGCAGATGAATGGGACAGGGCTGAGACCTGGCAGTTCTCCCGAAACGACAACGGCACGGACCCCATCACAAAGCAAGAGGCCCTGCGAGGTGACTTGCCTGAGGCGTGGGTTCCATGGGGTCAACACCTTGCTCATTGTGCCTTGATCTGGAAAAAATACAAGCGCTCAGTCATGTTCAACCGACCGATGGATAACTGGACTTCAAGCTACATGCACACTGCACACTGTGCCACAAATCTTATACGATGGGATCTGGACCCATCATCCTTCAATAGTCGGCTCCATTTGAAGTTCCCTGTTTGCGACTACCGGTGGCGAGAGGCGAGACAGTTTGGGGGGGTTTCGACGGAAGGACATGGGCATGGATACGGGCCTGAACATGAACATGAAGTAGCAAGAATTTCGACATAGCAGTACATTTACAATATGCTTAGATCTGCCATATGTGTGGATTCAGATCCGGGAATTCGGAACTCGGGGATTTCAGAGTGGGGCCAGAAAAACTCGGACATAGACATCATTCGAAAAGTACCGGTATCTCTTTCGGCTGGGTTCTCGATTACCAAGAAATTGGAGAAAGCAAGGTTGATTGCACGCAATTATAGTCAAGTTGTCCTTACTTTCTCCAAATCTTATATATTATTGTGTCTCAACTTCTCACGTGCTGCCTTATTCCATCCGTTCAAGTTATCAGCAAACCCACCTATGGAGCACACAGCATTCCTCCCCGGAAGAAAGGACGACGAAGAAGAGGATCCCACCACTGTTTGTTGCGTCAACTGCACGGCTCCTTTGCACGTTAAAACTGGACGCTACATCTTACAGAGCAAGTTAAACGCCTTATACCGAAAACATCTTAGTACAGTTACTGTTATTACAAGTCTGTATGTTCTGGTTGCCTTTATAATGGCTGCGGCTTGAGCTGTTACTCGCCCTGCAACCACTAGCCTCAAAGACCTGACGCTCACTTCTGACGGCAAATCTTTCCCTGTCGGCCAGCTATCGTGGTCGCAGAAATTTCAGTCGATCCCATGTGGCACAACACCAGAAGAAGCTCTTTCCCGAGGGTGCGATTTTGACCTGATCACTACGGCATGGCTTCCACCATCCTGTATCGATTACGAACTCATGCATGAGTTCAGCCGCAATTATGCTTGGAGATACTTCCGCGACCCAGAAGGAACCCAGACCTTCCCCGAAGAGCCAATAGTGCTAGGTCACCAAGTTGATCCAATATGGACCACTAATGCCTGGCACTCAACACACTGCTTGTATATGTGGAAGAAATTAAACCGGGCATTGGTTCGAAGAACACGTGTGGACGGAGAGGCAATCAAGTTGGCGCATACCGACCACTGCACTCATACGGTAGTGAACATGACTAGCTATGAAGGGCAAGAAGGAATTCATAGTATTAGCATCGCGATCCATTAGCGCTCGCCGCGACCCAATACCGTTCAACGTACCAGCTCTGGTCCCCCATTATACAAGTGGTCTCATATAACGCTAGCGCTTGGGGCGTAACAACAAGACCACCATCGTTTCCATGTGCCATAGCATCCTTCGCAGCCTCATATGCCATGCGCTAGCCCATAGCTTGTACTAGTGGCAGGGTCAGCAGCAGAATGCGGGCGTTAAACTCTTTGCCGCGGTGTCCACCTTTAAGAGACGCCAATATCTGCCAAGCTTCCTCCCATACTCCGGTTTCGTGGCGCGCCAGGAGACACTGTGAGTCACGGGGTGCCGGTGGTGTATACCGCCCGAGAAGGATTTCACTCGCGAGTCAAATGCAGAGGACTACATAGTCGCCCTCAGCGATATTGTTGCCCTTTTCGGCGAGCCATAGTTCGCTGATCTGGAAGACGTCGATACATGTGAGTTTTTTTTTAAAACCAAACGACTGTGGGTGCATTTAACTGACCTGATTGTGAGCGTAAAGACCTTGCCAGCCGCAGCGGTCCACAAGGTCGCTCAGCGCCTTTTGCGTGTAGCTGAGGATTGTAGCCTTAAAAACACCGCCTAATATGTTCTGGATATCTGGATTTCCAATGTTTTCCACGAACATGTTCTTTGAATGTATGGCATAACTGTCGAAGACGACAGCATGGGCGAAAATCCGTGCGATCGGGCCGTGTTGGGTGCTGAAGGGGAGGATAGGAACCGGTTCGGCACCGACGCGCCGATGGGCGCTGTATCTACCGGCGATGCAACCAGCCACGCGTAAGACAGTGGCATAGCTTGTAGAGAGGAAAAGCGTGCCGACGGCCACGCGGTGTATGGCGCGCAAGAAATCTTTTCGCTCGTCTTGGGGCGAGCTGCAAAGGTGACCGAGTAGGGCTTCAGCGGGCAGTGGTACGTGGGAAAAGGTCGTCGAGGAGTGATCAATGGCCTTGGCTCCTGGACAGGCGGGAAACAGTGTACACGAGACACCGTGGTGCATGGCACCTGACGCATCGTTCAGAGGTACGATGAATAAACGTACACCATAGTCCCTCAGCCACCATGAGCCGGGCGAAAACGACAGCTGTGCGCGCCATACCCAGATACGGAGAACTCGGAGGCATTGTCTTGGCTGCTTGGGGATTGGGACTATGAAGCACGAAGGCTCCATCGGCTTGAAGAGTTGCCGTGGTTTCAAGGTTTCTCGCGTCTAGCCCATGGCCCAGCTCGGTCAGCAAGAACTCGCCGCAAACATCGAAACGTTCTAAGGCTTGGAGCAGAGGCAGAAGGTCCGGTCGCTCAGATAGAAACGAGCTGATTGTCCCCATTCGGAGGTTCCAGTGAATCGTCATGATGGTCCAGGCACCAGAGTCGAGGGTAAATGCTAATAGAAGATCAGCACTAGACGGTCTACCTAATTCAACGTTGGGGATGAAGTCTGACCATGACGATGGAAGTTCCAGAACTTCGGCTTCAGTGAGTGTAGACCGCCAATTGTCATGCCTAGAAAATATAGCTGTTAGTTTTGATAAAAGCTTGAGAGGGTAATTCAGCTTTCCTTACCAACTGCTTTGACGAGACTTCGTGCTCGGGCATATGCAAGCCTGATTCTCGCCTCGCCGGATGAGGCTTCTAGCTCACGTGACTGCTCCCAGATAGGCTCTTCGAGAAGCGGTGCGGACGAGTCGACGGTAGAGAAGTCGTTAGTCATGGTAGCATACAGACTAGATCAATATAACAAGTCAATGATACATAAGGTTCTGGCCGGAGAAAATGTATGGTTAGATTGGAAGTCAGAGTTGCTATCAATCAATCCAATCAATCTCGTCGTCATGGATTGATTGATTGTTAGCATATCGTCTCACGGATTGATTGGATTGATTGATAG
>KZ805901.1:0-11118 GCA_003073855.1 Periconia macrospinosa
TAAAAAAAGGAAATTTTATTAAAATCTAATATATCTCTAGAACTACCTAGTTAATATTTCTAAAACTTTAAATCTAGATTATTTATAATAATATTTATAATATATAAAAGTTTTAGAATTTATTATAGTATATTAAAGAAGATGCACGGTTATGCACGGCCTATTTTTGTTAGTAAAAAGAAGTGATCGACTCGTATGCCTGATCGACTCGTATGCCGGTTACGTTAAACGTATAAATAACGTTAATAATAAATATAATACGTACCTTAGCTATCTAAGCTAGCGTTTTAGTAATTAAGGGTAGCGCGTTTTAGTTTTTTTTAGTAATTATATTTAGAGCGCAGTAATTAATACATATACGTAATCTACTACTAAGCTTTCTAGCTATTAATATAAGTAAAGTATAAGGCAACGTACTAGGTTTAATAAAGCCTTTTTTTAGTATATTATTTAAGTAGACCTTTACTACTTCTATTTCTACCTACGTAAAACTATAAATTTTTAGTCTAGGTATAGGTTTATTAAGTAATAGGTTAATAGCGTAATTTACGCTAGGTCTCCTAAAAGTAAGGCTATAGGTAGTGTTCTAGCTAAAAGCTTCTTTGTATCTTTTCTAGACCTAGTTAGGTAACTTACTTTTAATTTTATTATCTATAAGCTTTAGGTATTTTATTTTTCTTATATACTTTTTAAAATCCTTATTAGTTATAACTACGTAAAGAGCTATAGTTTTTTAATATAAATTTATAGCGAAATCCTCTTTAGGAGGGCGGCCTAACTATTCCTAGTAATATAGGTAAACTTATATAAGGTAGTTAGGATCTTTAGTACCTATTTCTACTATTAATATAGCGCTAATAAGGTAGATATTATTTTTTAACTATATTATACGTATCTTATTTTTTAATAGCTCTTTTAGGTAGATTATATTAGGCTTTCTATACTTTAGGCACCTAGTTTTATAGTAACTAAAGTAGAAGGTTATAGAGCGCGAACTGCTAAAAGAGATACTTAAATTATATCTATCTAGCTTATTTATACCTAGGACTAAGTTATAACTAATATCTATAATATAATAAACTACTATAGATATATAACTACTATAATAGACTTTTACGTTAACTACTTATATAAGCGTACTAGCATTTTTTTTATTAGTAAAGAATAGCTATACCTTTATTTATAAGTTATAAAGAACTAACTACTTCTACTTTACCTAGTCGCGGTTAGTAAAACTTATACTTACGCCTATATTAATTAGTAAGAATACTTATCTCTTATTAAGAAAGGTATAGATATAAGCTAGTATTATTAGCTAGGTTAATTAGCTCTACTACTTCTAGTCTACGCCTATTACTATAGTAAAAATAGTATAGTAAGTAATAGTTTTATAAAGGTAATTAGAAAGGGTAAAAGTAGTAGTAGCAAAACGGTGCTGCTACTACTATAGTATTTTAATATTTCTTCTTTTCTAATGCTAATTAAGCTTTTTAGAGCAATTTTCTTAGAGAGCGCTTAAAAATTCTACTCTAAAAGGTCGCTATTATTAGATAACTTTTTAGGTTCTACTAGATATCTATTACTATCTATATCTAGGTTACCTATTATATTATTAATGTCTATAGCGTGTAAACGCTGCAGCATAGAGATGTTTTTTAATAAAGTATAGTCCTTAGAATAGTATAAAGAAGTAGGGTCCTAAAAATAGTAACTAAGCTAACTATATTTAAAGTAAAGGCTATTTTTTTTTTTTAGAAAGTCTAGCTAAGTAAAAGCTTACCTGTAAGGGTCTTGGCAGGGTTACATGTGAGATTTAACCTAAAGGCTATGTAGGTGGAGGAGGGTAACCCTTATATAGGGTGGCGGGGCCCGGAACATAGTTGATCCGGCTCCGGCCGGGGTTTACCCGACGACCCGTGGGTCAGCTCCGTGACATTACCTAAATATTTTAACTTTTACTTTAGTCTTAGCTACCCTATTAGTAAGAACTAGAACGTTATTAATAGTTACAGTTTTATAGGCTAAATAGGTAGAGCTATAGTTATTAGATAAAGTAGATTTAGTAGGTAGTTAGGTACTATACTACTTATTATAATTATAATTATAAGCGTATTATAGAAATTAGGTAAGAATCTTAGTGCTATTTAATTTTAGAGACGTAGTATTAGTAAAATATAAGTTTATCTAACTATAGGCATAGTTAATTATTACTTAGTTAGGTAGTTTAATAAGGTTTTATAGAGTTATAAACTAGACTCGCTATTATACAAAGGTCTTATTAAACTTCTACTTTATAAGCTAAAATAGGTTATTTAACTAATTTAATATATTTTTTAACTTATTAGTAGAAGTGCGTCTATAGAACTTCTCTAATTCTTTAATATATTCTATGTAGTTAACAGCTTCTAGATTATAAATAAGGTCCTAAGTATTATTTATAATATAGTTTATAAGATAGGTAACGCGATAGCTCTTATTATTAAATATACTATATTTTTTAATAGTAAGGAATTTCTATTTATTAAAGTTATTAGTATCTTTACTATAAAACTTAAAGATGTTAGAAAGCTTAGGAGCTTAAAATCTTCCGCTAGTTACACTAGGTATTTTGGTGAGTGTGGAACTGCATCAGGAAATGGAGGTTTCCTGAGCGGGAAATGGAGGCTCGCTTGGCAGCACGCTGCTTTTACCTGGCCCGTGCGCCGACCTCATCGCATAAAAGCGCGCGTCCCTCGCCGTTCTACGCTCTACCCTATTGTCTCTCTTCTTCCAACGCCCTCTTCCTCTTGAATTGGCTGCTCAGTCTCCCCTGCCAGGTCTTACTCTCCTCTTCCTAGCGATCATGCCACCCTTGTATCGGCCAGCCGCCTCTTGATTTACTAGCCTCGATGGGCGGACAATGAGGTCGCTGCGCTCTATGCTTTTCGCAAGAAGCTGCCCACTCTTCTCTCGAGGCTCAGCGAGCACCTGCCACTGTCTGGAATCTCGTCACTCCATCTCCTCTGCCTGGTTTACTTGCGCAGCTGAGGAGCAGACCCGACCGCCATCTGCAAATAACTCATAGGCGCCCTTCGGTATCCTCCTTCGTTTCCTTTGGATTCTATCTCTTCGAGCCGGCGTTCCCCTCGGTGCCCGTTGATCCTGGAGATCATCGAAATGCCACGTCATCGAATACGTGGAGCGGTGATTAAGCCCCCCTTTTGGGCGCCTTGACACTGTCTCAGCACGAGGCCAATCCCCGGTGCAATTCAGCCGTACAAGCGGCAAAGGCATGGGATTGCATGGTCTTGGGGGAAACGATTGGCCTCGAACTGTCCAAGTGTCGCGGAGTGTTCGTGAAAACCTGTTTCGTTATGGTGAATCACGTTGGGCTGGCGCGGCCAGACTACAACCTGCCGCCCAGTCGACCGAATGGTGACTGAGGTACCTACTCGCCCAAGATGTACCGGCGTGTCAGGTTGGACGGACCCTTCGCCCACATGACTCTCTAGGCAGCATGTCAGCGTCACAGACCAGAGGAACCGGAGGCTAGAGCAGGCTCATCGCCACCGCATGGATATGCTTGAGCACCGGGATCTTTGCACTACCTCGTCATTTCCGCCGGAAGCCCAAAATCCGAGAGTTGGAGAACGTTTGAGCCCAAGTTTGGGTTTCGGCGTCGCCGACCAGGCGAAAAGTTCATGTTGGGACCTTCCTGATCAGCTCACGGGACGCGGTTCAGACGAAATGGCAATCTGCGAGTTTGTATGATTGGGGCGGGCTCTGAGGGAAAGGAGATGCATGGCAGCAGCACGGTCTGCTCCCCGAAAGCCAGCGTCACAGCTCCTCGATTCCATGGCAAGCACCGGCGGCGTAGTTGTGTACGCTCTTTTCCGAAAGGAAACAGGCGCCGCACGAGGGTTGCATCGCCACCGAGATTACGCGGCCGTAGGATTGCAGGTCGTATTCCAATCTGGTGTTCCCTGGAGGATACGTTTCGAACCCTGTGCCGTACATGCTACTGCCTCTCAGGTGTGCAAGGCCATTCAAGCCAGCTTTCCAAGAGAACTAGTATACTCGAATAGAAATTTGACTTACTTAAATCACTGCGCTTCCACGTTCTTCCCAACACTAGGCCTCCCTACAACGACGGCAGCCACAACAATGTCTCTTCATACTTTTCCCCCTCAGCAGCTTCAATTTATCTCTTATGAAGGACCACCAGAACCCAAACAAAGCAAATACTCTAAGAAGACGACGGTGAAAGAGGGCATGTGTTCTGATCATGACGGGATCCGGAATACCAAGCCTAGACCAAACGCCGGACAGGGAAGCAGAGGGAATTCTACGTGCACGCCGTCCGGGGCTGAAGTTATTGATTTGACACATTCAAGTAAGCGCCCTTGGAGCGAACAAAGAATTGTGTGTAGTCTGGCATTGCATAACAACTAATGCCTACGCAGTTAACGAGGCTAACCGCCAGCTCAGTGATGAGCGTGAAGTGGATGACGATCTTCTCTCGTATGATGATGGCCTCCTTTCCAAGAACAAATGCCAAAGCACGGTGCCCAAGCAATTCGTTCCAACACCAACTTGGGAAGACCCATGTGATGAGAGCTCAAGTCAGTTCGCCCCTTTAAAGGCAGCCTTCCAAGTTCGATTCCTAACACTGCGAAGAGAATGTGGTCGTCATCAAAGACAGCCAATCCGAACCAGGAATCGATGAAAACTGGCCGTGGAAAGATAATATAGGTATGCAAATATGCAACCAGCCGGAAAAGTTGTGCAACCCGGCCCCAGAGTGTCGCGGCGAAGAGCGTCCTACAGATGCAGAAGGTACCATGTTGGATGGGATTGATGGGACGGGAGCTCAAGCTAGTGAGCCCTCGCATCGTGAGATCACGCCAACACCGTCAACTGGGTTGTCGGTGATGAGTACCGAACAGCCAGCGCAAAGAACCACTGGCCACACTCCCCTGAAAGCCAAAATACACCAGCCGCAGCGACTGTATGAGAGGGTGGAGGAAGGTGAGCTCATGCCATCGCAAGCGTTTGATCTATCTAACATTAGTAAGGCAAGTCCCCTCTATGCGAAATCACGAGCAGCAGCAGCGACAGCAGCGAGCCTGATGACGCCGAAGATGACAGTAGCGACCATACAATACCGCCAACGCGGAAGCGAAAACGCTCTCTGCTACCCAAGCAGCACAGCCAAACGTCAAGCACGATATTGAATCAGCGCCCTAAGCACGCCAAACACCCAGCGAGACAACATAAGCCATCCTCCGTCCGCGGCAAGCCCAACCGGCCTAAAGCCCTGAAGCCCCTTTCAGCAGCAGAGCGCGGCGGTTGCAATGCTGATACCCGCTCAGGCCACGACAGCAGCAACGAGAACGCCCGATATCCAGCAACGAGCAAGCGTTCAAAGTCGACCACGCGCCCTATTCGCTCGCACAGACACAAGCGTAACCGCAACTATGGCATTACGGAGCAGGACATTGAGTATGAGGTAGAGGAGATACTTGAAGCTCGCATCTATTATAGAAAGCTACAGTATCGTGTTAAATGGGTGGGATATGCAGATGATCCGGAGTGGTACAACGCGGCCAATTTTAAAAATAGTCCTTACAAGCTCAGGGATTTTCACGCCGTCAAATCCACTTATCCAGGACCTCCCACGAGACTAAATTATTGGATACAGTGTTGGAAACAGGGCGGAGATGCGGACGATCATCCCGATGACGATAAGCCTCGGAGACCACGCTCGGTAGGCGAGACATCGCGAGAATAACCTGCAGCATCTAATGGAAGTGCTCAAATAGGGCCTTTTGGAATAGAATTAGTGTCGTTAAAATGCGGATTGATTGTTTTATGCAATATATATAATATACTCTTTTTCCCTTCCCACATTTTTTCCCTAACGACTTGCCCCATATCGTGCTCTATCGCAATAAGGTCAACGCCTTAAGTGTATGAATGACCGGCGGCGCTCTGCGGGAGGAGTGCGTGCAAATCAAGGATTCCTCTCTAAGTAGAGCAGTTGTATATTTGTGTACAAGTACGTGCAAGCATTGAGTGGCGCTATGAAATTTACCGACGGAAAGCTATAATACTCGAGCTGGCAGTTCGCAAATGCATGGAGTAGACTTCTCTCCTCTCAATCTCTTCCTGGCATGGACTGCGAGTGAAACCATGTTATGCACAATACTCTCGCGCATCTCGTTTTCTAATTGAGCCGCGCCTTGATCTGCACCAAATCGTCGCCATTCCGGATGAGAAGCCCCAACGGACTCAACAGTATTCCCTCCTCGGGCTCCAGAGTCGTCCACCGAGCTTGGAGATCAAAGACAGCGCTTCCACATTCGGAAAGAAACTGGCCAGCCCGCCGATGATCGAGCCATGCTACGTGGATGTGTAAATCTGTTACCCGCCGACTACAAGCGGGCCTGACAGCGAGATGTTCCGCCTCGGACCGACTCAGCTCGAGATGAATGTTGCGCGTGTGAAAATGGATGCCCGTATGATCGTTATCAAAGGTATATACACGCGCTAACCCGGGCTCTAAGTTGAAATCTGGAAAAGCATTCCGATCTCGTGGTGGGGAAGAATCGCGTCTGTTCCACCTGGTCTCTCCTTCTGGCCTCATTTTGATGGAACCAACACTTCCACTTGGATTTTCCTCTTCTTTAAGCTCAGCTTGATAAGGACTAAGTGGTGTAAGCGGCGATATCAACACTTCCTGCGGCGCCGTCGATCCTTCGTCTCCTGCGCCCTCAGGCTCACTCCACAACGGCGCAGACCGAATGGTAGAAGAGCTTCTAGATCGCGTCAACGGTCTTGTCACAGTTTTCTCCGAGTCTGGTCTTGACAGAACGGACGCCTGCACACTCGTACTCGTAGAAGCCAGCGAGAATATAGCACTCTCCCGGGGTCCGCCCCCGGCCTTATCACCGTTCCTTAGAGCGGCCTGCAACACGACCTTCTCCACCTCTTCATTGAACTTCTTGACTACGTTTGACCATTTGCCCTGCTGCGCTTTGTCAGGCCCACTCCGCGATGCATCCGGCAGCATCCACAAATCGTACACGCGGCCGTGCGTCTTGGGTACGTACCAGCGCCCGTGTGTCTGCATGAAGAGATGGCACATGTAACAAGCGTCTTTGTTCGACTTCAGGACGCGGGGTGGGTGCGCCGCTTTGTTGGTTTCGTAGTGGACGAGGAGCTGGATCTCGGCGTGCACTTTGTACTCGTGTGCCGCGCTCTTTCGTACAATGCGTTGTCTGAGCTTGCTTTGGAGCGAAGCTAGATTCTGGTGTGTGCCGAGGGCATTCATGGCCGTGCTTATGGGGATGCTACGGGCTTTCTTGTGGCGGTGGATGTAGCGGTTGAGGAGGCCGGTGTTTAGGACTGGGGGGTTGGATAGAAGTGGTTGGAGGTCGGTTGCTCCGATATGGATGGTTTGGACGCTGATTGATTGGAATATGGGAACTTGCCGGGCATGGTGCAGGAGTTTTGTAGCAGCGAGCTTGTACTGTGCTAGTTGACGGAGACGATGGAGGAAGATGTCTTTGGCGCTAGGACACAGTTCTAAGGAAGGCATATGGGCCATTATTTGTTCAAGATCTTTGCGGTGGTTCTTCCAGATGCTTGTAGCTAGCATGAGTGCATTGATTACCTCAGAATAACAAATTTGGTTTGAAAGCAGAGGTTGTTTCAAAGTCTCAGCCAGCCGCGTGAAGTCGTTGCTGAGTATCGTAAGTTGCTGGATCGTCTGCCTGGTCGTAACACCGGTCCGCGAGGCATATTGTACAGCTTGCTCAAGACGTCGTGCGGTGGTAGAATCTGGATATCCAAAACGCTCGACCAGGCGATCTGGAGCATGACGAAGGATAACCTCTAGCAGTATATTGAGGTAGTCACCTTTCCTATCTGCTTTCATGAGCATAATTGATCAGATGTCTTAGAAGTGCCCTACCCAGTGCTTGTCTCTGCAAAACATCAACAATGTTCCAAACACCTCTTTTGAGATCTGACACATTGTCGTTGTTTGTTGCAATAGATACCACGAGGCCGCGACTCTCCCCATTCTCTTCAACACACAGCGCCATTACTTGCCCTGGATGATCGCTGTACGTAGCGAGATAACTGAGACAGTTCACAATCTCTAGCTCAGCTTCAAACTCCAATTTCCTGTTCTCACTATTCCTACCATCTGGCGGTTCATTCCTCGTGGGTGGGATTGGGTTTTCGCATACCTCTTTGATAAAGGCAATATTTTCAGCCAGGCGCAGCGCTGAATCCGCCATGGTTTGATGGAAACATTGATGAATGTGTGAGTTCTTTCACCTTACGAGTCGTCGGATGTGACGAGGCTGAGGACTCCGCACACTTGTCATGGTCATGCATGCTGTTGCGTAACCGAAGCTGCATGCGCGAGTTGCAGTGATTGGATGCACCATCTGTCGATTTAGATTACTTGCCAGAGCAGCCACTGCGATAGCTTACTCAATATACTAATAGGCCCCGATGATGGGGGTACAAGTTCGTATACCTGAACTAGGTGTGCCTCAGAGCGCAGCGCCTATCCAAAACCCATAGTGTATGATATACTGAGGGATGCCAGGCTTAAGATGGAGAACATCTCCCCACCAGTTTTCTATCTTGAGCGGGTAGCAAACAGCGTGACTTTCTCACTACTCGGGTGCGCGAGTACCATCCCCTAGCACAGAGCATCGCACACTTAGTGGAGAAGTACAGCCTATTGCCCAAGACGCCCTTCGGTGAGAAAACGCAGCGGTTGATGAGACACGCGCTATCGCCCGGGGGAAAGGCTCAGCTAGGCATATTATGCTTCGCGTTCGACAAGGATGATGAAATCAAGGTATCCAAAACGCTACAGCTGCTAAGATAGTAGGTCACCAGCAAGTTCCATAGACTAGTTGGACGGTATGCTGCATAGTCCTCAGAGATGCTATGCCAGCTTTCTCTCAAGCTAACGGAGTGTAGCTTTATTATAGTACTCAATGTCATTGGTTGCTGACAATCTGCACCTTTCCAGCAATCCATCCCCACTCAGCTCCAGCTAGGCGACCTGGTGCTCTCGTAAGGCGCAGAACCACACCCTCTCTACCAGTGAGTTCCCATGTAAATCTTCATCTCTTTAAACCTGCCCTCCACGAGCTATAGAACCCTGGCAGCGCTCCTCAAAGGGTGGCCATGATGCCCTCTGTGACCATCTCTTTGCACTTCTCTTGATGCTGGAGATACCATACGATACTTTCAACCTTGGCGTTCTCATACGGCCCACATGCTATTTCCAACGTTGCATTTTCAAGTTCCTGGATGGTAACAAAATCCCCATTCCAGCACTTGGATATGATCGTATCTTCGTGGGAACGTGTCACCGCGGGAAACTCCCTTCGTTGAAGCATATCCATAACAATGCGATCATGATCCAATCCGAACCACTGGTTTTCGTACAGATCATACCCTCGTGTCATTGAATAAAAGACTGAGCCAATTGCAAATTGCTCCGTCCGAGGGCCGGCTTTTCCGTACGTTCCGCGATCTCGGCCTCCTTCATCACCTAGTAATCGAGCAAATGGTTCAGTGCCGGCATCGAGTCGTTCTCCAATCTTAACCACACGATCGAAATCGCAGAGTTTGATGTGACCCTCGGCATCGATCAGGATATTTGGGGGTCGAATGTCGCCGTGCACAAGACCGATCCTTTCCAGCCAGGCAGCGGCTGAGGTGAGTTCTCTCATCCACCACAAGGTTCTTTCTGGTGATGGCACCTTTGCAACAACTAACACTTGCTGGGTACTTGTGTCTCTCGTCTGTTGGGCACGTAGGAGCGATGCAAGGTCGCCACCCGGAAGCCGCTCCAAAAAGGTCTTGCCCGGGATGCGTAAGAAACTTCGGACCAAATTCGGGTGAGCCGGATAGCGCTCGAAAATATCAAAGATGCGTTGCTCGGTGGCATGATCAGGTTCGGCTGGGTCGCGAGGTACTTTCATGACGACAAAGTCATTCAATTTGTAAATCGCCCCAATACCTCCGAGAGTCATAAGGCAAGGTTGAAGGGACATTGCAGTCTACTTTGGGATGTAGTGCAAATCGGCAATCGAAGTGCCTTACCCCCCGAAAAGAAAGAGAATATAAGTCATGGGGTAAGGTCCTGTGGATGAGGTGAGGGACATCCTTGCAAGGGAGGAAGATGACTGAGAAATTGAGGGCGGAGAATGAGCGGCGTTCCACACGTGGCCAGGCTGCGGAGATATATTCAGCCGAGATCCGCGCCTTATAATCCGAATGCCGATGATTACCCGAAACAAACGGAGCCTAACGTTATTCGTATCTCACAGAGTTAACTAGCTTTCTCTACCGCGCGATCGTTCAACTTTCGAACTTGCACCGAGAACCTTCGCGACTGCTCATACCTAGCGCCATCCATGTCAATTATATCACCTGTGTTACCCGATCGCGCCATTCAGCCCCTGGCCAAGCGGGCTCAAAAATGCAACGATTCTACCTTCATCAAGCACGGAACGCCCCATGAAGTCCAGAGAGAAGTGGATACCATCTTCTTCATTCAGCGCAATACATCGATCCCTGTGCCTATGGTGATCGAATCGCACGTCCAGGAGAGTGGCAGTTGGTTTTCTATGGACCTCATTCCGGGGTTGCCTCTAACCAATACCTGGATGCGCATGAGCGAAGAAGCGCAAGCGACGACGCAACGGGATCTCTCCAACTACCTCAGAGAGCTACGGGCTATCCATCCTCCAGAGCCTAGCTACATTGGATCTTGTATTGGCGGACCAGCGTACGATCATCGTCTGAACAACGGTCTTCCCTGCGGCCCTTTCGCCTCGGTGTCTGAATTTCACAATGTCCTTGTCGCACCCGTCGCGCGGTGTCCTCGTCCTGAACTTGCTGTATCTTATCGCCAACGACTGGCAGACGATCACGAGGTGATATTCACCCACGCAGACCTGTGTGGGGATCATATTCTCGTTGAGCCGTCCACAGGAAAGATCACCGGAATTGTTGATTGGGAGATGGCTGGCTGGTGGCCAGCATATTGGGAGTACACTAAATCATTGTTCGGGAACAGATACATGCAGTGGTGGAAAG
>KZ805904.1:0-11055 GCA_003073855.1 Periconia macrospinosa
ACGCTGTTAAGCTAGCTCAACAGTTGGATGGACTTCCTCTCGCACTAGCCACGGCTGGAGCATATCTCCACCAAGTGACGATAAGCTTCTCGGACTATCTCCGGCTGTACAAAGAGTCGTGGTCGAGGCTCCAAACTACGAGCCCTGATTTAAGCTCGTACGAGGATCGGACGCTCTTCTCGACATGGCAGATATCGTACGACCGTGTCGAGCAGCAGAACAGGCTATCTGCCATGCTTCTTCGGCTGTGGGCCTACTTCGATAACTATGACCTTTGGCTCGAGCTTCTCCAGCATAGTGATGCAGACGACCCAGGGTGGGTGCAGGAGTTGACAAAAGATGAATTGAGCTTCCACGGCACAGTCCGAGTGTTGGCTGACCATGGACTCGTAGAGGCAGGCCCGCCTTTACAGGTGCAGGTAGAATCGCGAGGGTACAGCATGCACAGCTGCGTTCATGCTTGGTCGATCCATGTTCTGAACCAGGAGCGGGATCAAGGGCTAGCGAGGATGTGCGTGAAATTTATCGGATCGCATGTTCCAGGACAGGAGAGTGATAAATGGTGGTTAACACAACGACGACTTCTGCATCACGCATTGAGGTGTTCATACATGATGCTGAATGATGGTAGTACAGAAGATGAAATGGAATGGGCGTGCCACCGGCTAGGCCTCCTCTACGCGGACCAAGGCAAGCTGGCGGAGGCAGAGGAGATGTACCAGCGAGCGCTGCAAGGGTACGAGAAGGCATTGGGCCCCGAGCACACATCGACACTCTCCATGGTCAACAACCTAGGCAGCCTCTACGCGGACCAAGGCAAGCTGGCGAAGGCGGAGGAGATGTACCAGTGGGCGCTGCAAGGATATGAGAAAGCCTTAGGCTCAGACATTGTTACATTGTACACGCCTGCACTCAATACGGCCTACAATTTGGGTCTACTCTATACTAAGCAGAGCAATACAAATGAAGCTAGAAAGATGTATGAAAGGGCTCTGACTGGTTATCAGACTGTCTTTGGGGCCGACCACGATGAGTGCAAAGATTTGGAAGAGAAGCTCAGTGCCTTACAAATTTCTAGACGACAAAGGGTTCTTCAAAAGCTTGGTTGGAAATAGTGCACATTGTTTTGCAGGATAGCGCATGGGGTTTTAGATTTCATTTCACGTTTACAGTAATTTCTAACTACCTACTACTTAAAGCCTCGAAAAGAGCACTCGATATCCCGGAAAAAACTAGACTCCTGGCCTTCCACCTTTACCTCCTCCCATTGCACATCCTTATCATTGCATTTCGACGGCCAATTCCCCGGCGCCCCATTGTCCGGCATACGTTCCGAAGGGCAGAGTCCAAGAAACGTTCCCTTATCCTGATTCGTGCTCCACGCTGGCAGGCATTGTGATTTCGGGTTTGTATCAACCTCATACGTGAAGAATACTTTGACCTTGTCTTTGTCGTCGTAGTCCTGCAGTTTCATGGTGACGGGGTGGGGGAGTTGGTCCGCGCTGATCTTGAAGCTCTGCCCTTGGGCAACACCGTTGCCGTTGGAGTCGACGAGACTCCAGCTGGCAAGTGGTTAGTTGAATCTATGAGACATGGAAAATGGACTTACCGGTAAAGAAGGGGAACTTGTTGATGTAGTCGGATGGTCCATTGGTCGGTGATTGGAGGCGGCGGTTCCGGCGTCGGGTCAGGGGGAGGAGGCGGTTCTGACGTCGCGGTCGGTGTCGGGGCTGGGGGCTGGTCTCCTGAGCTAGGTGGTGGTATTACTGATGTCATCAATGTGGACGGTGTGAAAGTGGCCGTAGCCGGGTCAGAAGACGTGATGGTTTCGAGCCCCTCCGGGTCGTACTTTGAGAGCAGCTCGTCGAGCGCATCTGCCGCGGCCAACAACTTCTGGGCATCCTCAGCCGGCCTCTGCGGATCGCCTACCACTGTCGGATCTAGAATGCACGCGTCGTCTGCTGTCTTGGTGCGGACTGTTGTCGTCGTGGTGGGTGTCGCGGTACAAGCTAAATATTTACGGCACTCGGGCGTGAAGCAGCTTGTTGTGAGCGTCGTTTGTGGCTTATCAGTTTTTGCCAGGCACGATACGATGCAGGAGTCTGCTGTTTCGGGTTTCTCGCAGGCGTTGGGATCGTTGGGTCGATTACTGCCTCCTCCTCCACCACCACCGCCTCCAGGTTGATTGGAAGGTTGCGGAGGATTACTTCCTCCTCCGCCGCCGCCACCACCTCCGCCTCCAGGTTGATTAGAAGGTTGCGGAGGATTGCTTCCTCCTCCTCCGCCTCCTCCCCCACCTCCGGGCTGATTAGAAGGTTGCGGAGGATTGCTTCCTCCTCCGCCGCCACCACCCCCACCTCCAGGCTGATTAGAAGGTTGTGGTGGATTACTTCCTCCTCCGCCGCCACCACCACCTCCTCCAGGTTGGTTAGAAGGTTGCGGGGGCAGAGGAGTAACCGGCACTGGAATCACAACTCCACCAGCATCGGTTGAGGACGAGGTCGAAATTCCAGGCGGGATGACCGGTGTGTTCGGGTCTGGTTGCGGGGGCAGAAGAGTAATAGGCACTGGAATCACAACTCCACCAGCATCCGTTGATGACGAAGTTGAAATTACAGGCGTGATAGCCGGTGTGTTCGGGTCTGGAGTACGTGATGGTGGTGCATCAGGAGAGAGTGTGGAGCTAGGTTGAGGTCCATTGGCAGTTGATGCATCATTGGACTGGCCAGGGTTGGTTGGGGGTGCACCAGAGGGTTGATTACCTGGAGGTGTTACTGGGGGGCCGAGGAGTTGGTTACGCCACCTGTGAATTGTGAGCATTCTCTTCCTAGTATGTATCAATGAACTTACCAGTAGCCTTTGGGTTGTACAGTCATGAAAGCGTCGGTTGGAGTTATCAAATTTCCCTGTTCGTCGGTCTGCGTGATAGTGGTTTTCACGCTCGTAGTTGTAGTGAGCTGAGCCAAATCGGTCCATACAAACGGGATAAGGGAAGAACCCTTTCCATCTGAACCGATAAATGACGTTGGCCTCGGAAGATCGGGCTCTGTTTCATAGCAGGACTGAAAAGTGCATACCAGAACGTCTATGGCAGTCGTGAGTCCGAAATATAGGAATAAAACATGCAGTTTGGACATGGTGGAAAGGATAGCAGCGAATATATGTGTCAAAATAAAGCGGTATGTGGTAAGGAGGAAATTTCATTCCATGCACTGAGCAAAGAAAGAGCGAATGGATCAATGATGTAGAGGATTGGACTAAACAGTCAGTGAAGGCTTGAATGCAATTTATATATCACCATCGCCGGTTTCGATGCCATTTGGGCCAGTTCTAGCAATTGAAACATCGCCAAATATAGATTTGGAGACAGCTGCTCTACTTCAGAATTCTTGAGTAGACCGAACTATGTCTTACTCCATAACTTGAGGCAACCAGCCGGCTGCGAAAGATCCGTGACATTCGCCCCAAGATTCTCCACAAAAGTTTGGTGATGCAAATATAGTCATTAGTAGGCCAAGGATGACACACACGTTAAAGGATCAAAGGCGGCTATTTTTCTGGGGTTCAGTGGCCATACTAGAATTTTCCCCGAAAATGCTCCAGGGCTGAGTAGTAAGACCGACGGCGAAGTCGTGGAGTAATGTAAGAAATCTGATACACGACATGTACTGTCAGATTTTAAGGTGATTTGTAATGTAGGTCAATTCTCTAGGGCTAGGTAACGTGACAAAACAACCCAACGCTTTTAGGCACCCGACGACTTTCTGGGGCCAAATTCTGACAGCTACGACATTAGAAACATGCACGAGCTGCGCACAGACACGGAAACATTGTTTCCTGTCAACATCAAAGACATACGCTGATATGTGCCACAACTACCAACAAAATCAGCACGCCTGTCTCAGGATTCATTCTAAAAATGTAAATTCTCAAGTTAGGACGGCGGCAACAGTACTGCTAAAAGCATAGGGAAAATAAAGATTTGTGTATAAAGGCGTAGGAACGGGACGTATAGAATCGTGCAGCAACCAACTCATACATTCAATCACGTATACTTGATCTTTTTCCTCGTCATATTTCATAAATTAGAGATCATTCTCTTCACCCTCGATCCTAATATGCTATTTCCAATTCAAAGAGCGTTCATTCCTGTTATCCTCCTCAGTTCGCAGGTGCTCCAAATAGAGGCAGTACCTCACGATGGAGAGGATAACTCCTTGCTTGTGAGTACGGTTTTGACTGAAAATCTGCCCAGGATCTTCAAAAATTCCCAAATTAAAAGACTGGAACTTATTAACCTTAATTAGCCAGCTTTCACTCTCGTAGGACAGGGTAATCGGGATCAGGGAAACTGCGCAGGGGATGATCTAGAACTGTTGAAAAGCGCATACGAAGATGCGTGCGCCATGTCGAGAAGGGCCGTCGAGGATTTGGACTTTCTCGTGGATCAAGCCAAGGCTACAGCTGGAAAGGGTCCAGACAAGAAGTCGAACAAGGCAGATTACTCAAACTATCGCCGCATTCTGGATACCTTCATTGCCCTTTTTGGAACGAGCCCTTTTGACCAACAAGGGAATGTAGACGTAGGTGGACCACTGTTTGTTCCCAACGATGGTAGCTATCATCTCAAAGGTAACTAGATTGCTTTCACCCATAAGTCGACTCTGATTGATACGATCTGTAGGATTCTTCGAGACTATGGTGAATGAGAAATGTTCAGGGAGGGATATCGATAAACGGATCTTTTGCACTGACAACCACTGGGAGTTTTTGAAGAATGATGCTCAAGACCCGACAGATCCTTCAAAAACGATCCAGGAGAACCGTAAGAGGATATTCCATCAGCATTTTAATCCACGCAAAAGTTAACAGACTGTAGTCCCACAGTGCCAGACCTATGGTGGGATTTGGTATTCTTCTGTGCAACCTGCTGGCGAGCAGTGGCTGTTTGCTCCGCCACCTAGCTCGCCTGGGAAACGCCCTATATGCGACGACAGAAAATTAGCTGTAACTCACTTTAGTCCTGGGACCATAACCTTTTGTCAGTTGGTACGTATACTACCTACTTCTCCCGGACGCTCTAATTTCGATATAGAGTTTGAACCCAAATGTGGTGTTAGATACCATAAAGGGATTTGAAGGAAGTATCAAGCCTACGAATACACGATATGGCATGACGGATAAGGCGTTGGATAAGATGCGTTTAGGGGATTTAATCAAGAAAAAAGACCTTACCTCGATTGAATTTTTAAGAGACAGCTTGTCCTTGACGTTTCTTCACGAAATGCTACATCTCTTAACAGACAGTAAGGCCTGGCAAGTATTCTCATGATAGATCTTCTACTGACCTTGGGCTTGCAGAACCAGATCAAGATGCCGTTGATGAGGATGGGAATCCCATAATGGACCGGGACGGGAAGCCTGAGTTAACTTATGGGTGGACAAGATGCAGGAATCTTGCGACTCATGACACACAACTTTCGTGGGGGAATCCGGATAATGTGGCTTTATTTGCTCTGGCGATGTATTTCAGGCAGTGGGATTGGTCAAGAGGGTATCCGCAGCCTGTGAAGAAAGCAGACTGAGAGCATTTGATTCCTTGGAGGAGATGTTGTATTGGGGCATGGTTTTTTGTTTCTTTTTTTCTCCAATTCTTTGCTACATTCGCAATGATATGACATCGTATTTCTCAAGTGGATTTGTATTTTCGAATCAATCGGTATTATCATCGATTTTTGTTCCATGGATCTCGGGCTACGACTTGTGAGGCAGGAGTTCGGAAAATTATATCCCACGTTAGCGTAATTTTATTCCGACGCCTTGCCTGTGGCGACTTCAAATATCCACACAACGGCATGTGCTCGCCCTACACTTTTGCCATGCTCCAGAATAACCGCCCCCCAACACCTACATGAATACAACTTCGGAAATCTCAAAGAATGTTGGGTTGCATATCAATTATTTACCACAGAAGACATTTAGAAACCTGTCCTTCATCGACCGCATCTTATCATCACGTGACTTACTCCAGCCACTCGAACCCGGAACAAATGGCCATAGCCTACAAACACTGAAATCCAAAGTCCTCGTACTTACACATGCACCTCCATCCTTGAACTTCTCTACGCGCCCCAGAAACTCCCTCGTCCACCAATCTTGATCAATTTTTTCCTTGCACTTCCGAAAGCTTTCCTGACCGGGATCCTTAAATCGCTGCATCGCCTCCGCGCTGTCCCAATATATAAAGAAGACAAATGTACACACCCCGTTCCCATACTCCTCAGTGCCCGGGCGAATATCAACACCGAAAACCTTTGCAACAATATCGCCCCTTGCGTCAGGGGCATATGGTTTACGACATACCACGCGCTGACAAAAGAAATAATAGAAGAACTCTCTGAACTCCTCCAATGCAGCATCGACCTCTTCATAAAGAGATCCACTCGAAGGAGTTCGAACAAGCAGAACATCGCAAATTGTCGTCGTATACTGGATTTGTTGCGGAGCCAGGATACAGTTGATATCAGGCGACGCCGTCAGGAACTCAGAAAGTGAATCGATTGCGCGCGGCATGCCTTTCGCTTTCAGCCTCGCTATTGCGAGTTGAAAGCCGGTCATATCATCCCTGGAATCACCTGGACGACGCCACAACTCCATGTTCCATCCTATAGGAATTAGCGAAATGTCATAATATGGCGGTGAGATTTAGCGTGACGTACCAATAACGATGAAGACTTTGTTAGGTGCGTCGAGCTCCTGACTCCATCTCGTCCAGTACCAGTGTTCCTCTGTTCTGATATCTTGCAAGCATTGGGCCCAGATTTCGGATAGGAATTTCGGAGGGCCGGAACTAGTAAATGGGACTTTGAACTCTAGCTGGATAATGGAAAATGCGGATCGAAAAGGACCGGTTTCTTTTAAATAAGGCATATTTTTGTGGATTTATGAACTTAGGGAGAAGGTGATGGGAGTTGGGCGCTACCCCGCGAGCTGTGCCGCAGAGTGTTCAGTCACGTGACATAATCATATTGTGTTTCAAGTGTTGATATTTATAAGTCTCACCAGTGCAGATGATACGGGCGTCCAATCATGTTGCACTTCCAAGACTTAGGACCTCAGGATGGGGCGGGATACTCAATAGGTAGAGGGTAAGTGAGGCGGACGTTTCTACGGAGCTAGTGTCAGCCGTTTGTTTCGTGGTGAGTGTACTACAAAATAGAAGTAACTTAGGGTTGTGAAAAGTGGGATTTCAGTGCTCTTGGCTGTGTAAGAACTGTGTTGGCTCTTGTAGGGATTGTGAGAAAGTTAACAAAACGTTGCATGTGTAGCACACAAGCCGCACAAACTTACTGTACGTTAGCTGGAATAACTAGATTGATACTTAGGTCATGTCTGCACATGCAGGCTCTTAGCAGTGGCAAGAGTGAGCCCTCAAATTTCATTTACTCTCGCACTTGACAGCATGGCGGAGCGTAGCGTAGCTGTAGTGCGCGGGGAACATCAGGTCGAGCGTCGCAACATCTGCCGTAGCGTCTGTCCATCTGTCGTCCGTTCGGCGCGGGAACTTTACATGTTACTAGTAGACGGGCGAGACTGAACGCCTCTTTCACGCACGTTTTCGGCTTATTCATTTCTAAGGGTCCACGCTTGAAAGCGTGGCGGTTCATGGTGTAGTAGCGGCATGTACCCCGCTGTTCTTAAACATTTGCTTGCTTACTTCCCTTCTTCTAGACTTTTGCGTAAGTTCTGTTGAATGTTTTGCAATTCATTTTCATCCAATCATCGCTTACCGGCCCAGTTTTTGTCTAGGAGAGTTTGAATGCTTCACCTTTGGGACCCTTGAATTACCCTTCTTTTCCACTTGTTTATGTACGCCGAGAACTCTTTTGGGTAGACCTTGATAGGATTCCTTACACCGTAGATTCGTATTGTATGTTATTTTCACATTTTATTACTGTAAGTATGTGTTTAATGACAACGTAAAGAAGAAGCTTGAATGTGCTCCTGACGTAGAAGTTAAACTGGACGTCGACGCCGGACGGATTTCGAAATGAGAGTCTCGATATCCAACGGGTGCCAAATGTTTCCGTTGAGAAACTAATGACATCTCACGTATGAATCTTATAGCTGCGTTCATAGTAAGCACTTGCTTGTGTGTAGTGCATACACACTATGCCATGTCATCTTCATCATAGGCCGCTTGATGACCTATATAAGTCGTATTTGCTTTAACACGACAACTATCGTATTTGTTCCGCCGCCTCATGTAAATCAAGCTTTAAGACTAAGTAGGAGAGTTTTCGAACATTCAAATTGCAAATTCAGACTGGCGGAGATTCCAACTTGTGACCTTGATATGTCAAAGTAGATAATTATTTGCGATATTTACGAGTGTGAATGGAATAGCTGAGAAGTACCACATGTTCAGAGGTAGTTCTTTCGAAGATAGCCATTTCAGCATAATTTCAATCCCCTTTCCCCGTTTCTATGTAGAACTGGTATCATTCGAGTCATGATCCTATCCTTTGTCTTTGCGATCAATCTTTCTGCACTACTGCTCCGCTGCCCTTCACGAATGCATGCCCAATCCACTTATACTGCTTGAGGATATCATCATTATGATCTGGAGAACCCTTATCAGCCATGCGTCTCAAATAAGCCTTGAAACTCGGGTGTCCGTGTATGTGCGCGAAACTCCCAGAAGCCTACTGTAAGCAGCCCTAATGCATTCCCTAAAATGCTTCCTTGCTCCCCGCCTACTGTACTATGTTATCCCTAACTTTTTTTACCTTTTCCTTTTTAGGTTTATTTTCTATTATCTTCCGTACGCTTACCTTAAATTCTGCCATCTTAAATAGTGGTAATAGCTACGTGTTGTTAATATCTTTAGTGCCTAGTTGCAGGATGGGCCCTATAAGTTTATAATAGGTCTAGACATAATGGTTTTTATTATTAATCACGCTAAGCAGTAGTTTAATAAAGTAAGGCTTATTAGTAATCTAGAAGATGTCTTGTACCGCATTAACAGCTAGTTTATACGTGATACTATTAAATATAGGACCGCAGCTATTTATAATACTTAAAAAATTTTTATAATTTTTTAGAAAGTTAATCTTAAGTCTCTTCTCTGCTTCCTTAATCTTGGCGGCCGTTACTGGTGTCTAAATAACTTAGGGTCCTTATTAACTAAGGGTTGTTAATTTAGGTTATTAGCGTTAGGGTTGTTTTGGTTATTGTAATTAATCTGTTTAAAAATTTTGCGCATTAACTAGTCTTCTAAAGGCATCCTGCCGTTTTTGAACCGTTTATCAACAAATTGTTCAATATTTTTTGCGAATTCATTAATGCGCTCGAGGTCAAGGTTGAGGGCTTTGGCTAACGCGCCGTCCTTGAGGATAATCCATGCGTATTTTGATTCTTCAAGATTCCCCGGCGGTTGGCCGTCGCTCATGTCACTGTAGGTCGATCAGTATGTCTCCATTCATGGATACAATGCATCCAGTTATTTGGGAGAAAACCTACCCCAAATACAGGTAACCACAAAGCCAGTTGTGCATATTAGAGCCAGCACAATAGTCCAATCATCTTTACCAAATCCGCTCGCTGTCATAGGACGCGATAAGAAGCGAAGACCGACAGCAATGAATGCTGCGGGAAGGCAGATGAAGCAAGCTGCATAGATATTCGGCTGCAAGGTATCATTGATGTGGTCCTGCTGGTACTTGAGGTCTGCAGGTGATAAAGACATGGTGGGGAGCTTTCGTAGAATTGGGCTGTAACACCTTCTAGTGCTGGGTCATAGTATGGAAGTGGAGAGCAGTACGCTGGGTCGCCGTGGAATATAGCGGTACTCTTACTGGCCCCAACCTCCCCTGAAGATGCTTATGATCTTCCCTGGCACATATCTCAAATCCAACCCAACTACCTATAAACTGAACATTCATTGTTGGCGTTTGGCATTTCATGCATGCGGACTTCGGTGTCCGAACGATAGGTTGTGGTTTGGTTTGAGTTTCTACACGTTGTGTGAGATTAAAAGGCAGCCTGTTGGGCGACGGGACGCGCAACGGGACCTTCCGCAGTAAGGCGGGTTCGGGAACTAAGGTTCGCACACACATAACGCTTATAGGATCAACCAACTGCCACTGGTTCACACTTGATCATAACACGAGCTTGTGCCGTAGACGGTACAAGGTAGCACCATGTATAGATGACGGGCATGGGTGTCTCGAATCTCGATTGCCCATTATCTATCTTTGGACGCCTAAAACATTGATATCCGTGCGCCATAGACTAGGTTACCCCGGCTTTTTCCTCCACATACCGTGGCAGCGGGGGTTAAGAGTGGACACGGCCTTGGGGTTACAACTTACAAAGTAGAGCATTGAGGCGGCGAGGCCACCCCCCATGATCATTGATGAATAGGTACTAATGCCACGTTACCAACTCCCCTATCTTTCCATGAGTCTCCTGTACTATCCACACAACTGCCGGTAGCATTCACCATGGGCTTTTTTACTAGCAACCCAGGCAAGATCCTGTGGGTCTTGGGTGCAGTTCTCGTCACTCTTGTCAAATTGCCGTTTCTCAGTCTATACTACGCCTTCTCACGCCCCAATCCAAAATGGACTGTTCGTCAGGCCCTGATGAACAGGCTTATGCGCGCGTTCCTTTATCATTCGGCCGTGGTCCAGGCCAAAACACCTCTGAATTTCAAACCCGGAACCGAAGGAGATCGCTTCGTGACGATTCCCCCTGTCGAAAAACGGCAACAAAAGGAGCGCGAAAAAGAAGAACGGCTCGTACGACTGCAAGCAAATAAACAAATTCGGCAGGAAAAGCAGCTTCAAAAAGATCAGCAAAAGAAAGAAAAGAAGCCCCAGAAGCGGAAAAGAGAGGATAGTACCACAGAAAGTTCTGAGAGGCACAAATCGGTAGTTGGACGAAACGGGCGGCAGATTACGCTCCCCTTAAGGTTTCGGGATTAGGTAAATAAATATACATTTTCGCATGGCTTTCTTTACTTTGTATCCAAAATTTGAAGATTATCCGTCA
>KZ805907.1:0-10983 GCA_003073855.1 Periconia macrospinosa
CAGGCAGAAGGGACGCTGACAGTTGAAGAGGGCCAGCGCTTAGTAGCTCTAAGGGAGTTTGGGGTGCGTAGTAATGGGAAGAAGGCGTCAAAGAAGGTGCGCACGGGAGAGGCTGGTCCCTCTCAAAGGCACTGTAAAACCTGCGGCGAGACTGGGCACAACTCGCGCACCTGTCAAAAAGACGCGTAGGAGCTAGGGGGGTTATTAGGAAAGTTTTCTAGATGCCCCAATACAAGCTGGTGTTGTGATTCTTTATTAAAGGTCGTGTTTTTGGTGTGGTCTTGGCAGAGTGATCGACTCGTATGCCTGATCGACTCGTATGCCGGTTACGTTATAGGCGCTTAATTTATATATTTATACCCTAGTAGTAAGGCGCTAGCCTTACTATAGTTTTATCTATTACTAGGTATTAAAAAACTAAAAAAGAATTTATATATTTTTAAAAAAAAAAATTTAATAATTTTTTTTTTTTTTTTTTAGTTTTTTTAGTTATAAAGCTTTATTAAAGCTTTATTTAAATTATTTAATTAAAACTTTACTTAAAAAAAGTAAAAGTTTTTAAGTTTTTTTTTAGTATATATAAGAAATTTACTAGTAATTTATTAAATATTATATATAAAACTTAGTTTATAATTTAAAATAGCTAGTTTTATTATATTAAACATAAGGCAGAAGGGATAGCGTAGTAGTTAAGCGCCTAGGTACGCTCTTTAGCTTAAAGAACTTAAAAGTTTTTTATTAATATAGGGTACTAATAGTAAAAGCTATAGGTTTAAATTCTACCTATCCTACCTAATTTAACTAATTACTATTTTTCTATCTAATTTTAAAAAAAATTTTATTAAATACTTTAAAAAGTTTTAATCCTATATCTAAAGGTTTCTTTTCTAATTTTTATTATAAATTTTCTAGATAATTTTAGTAGGCCTATTACTTTACCTATAAATAACTAGCTAGCTAGCTAAGCTACTTAGTAGTAGTTAGATATAAATAAAAGTAATAATAATAATAATATTAAACTTAAAAAAAATAAGTTTTTATTAATTTTTACTTAAAATAGATTAAGTAAATATTAATAGCTTAGTATAAAACTTTAAGGTACTTTTATATATCTATATATATATATATTTTTTAAATAAAAGAGTATTTAAATTATTATTATTATTATTATTATTACTTTTATTTATAGCTAACTACTACTAGGTAGCTTAGCTAGCTAGCTAGTTATTTATAGGTAAAGTAATAGGCCTACTAAAATTATTTAGAAAATTTATAATAAAAAACTTTTAAAATTAGGTAAAAAAAGGTAATTAGTTAGATTAGGTAGAAAAGGTAAGATTTAAACTTATATCTTTTACTATTAGTGCCCTATATTAGTAAAAAACTTTTAGATTTTTTAAGCTAAAGAGTTTACCTAGGCGCTTAACTACTATACTATCCCCCCTTTAAATTGTTATTAAAAAATATAGTATTAGTATAATAGATACTATAGTTTAAGTTTAATAGATTATATAATAGCTTACTAATCTAGCTTATAATTAAAAAACTATAAATAACTTTTTATATATTAGATATATAAAAGTAACTTTTTTTAATAAATAAACTATAAGGATCTTACCTATAGATTTATAAAGCACTTAATTATATATATATAATAAAATATTCTTAGTAATAATTAATCTTTTTTTTTTATTTATTTATTTATTTATTTAATTTATTCTATATATATATATATATATAAACTCTTTCTTACTACTACCTAGTAGCAGAATTATTTATAATAATTTAATATATTTTTTTATAAGCCTTCTACTAACCTTATCTTATTAACTAACTACTTTAAGCTTATATAGTTACTACTATATAAAGCTATAAGCTTTTACTAGTTATATTACCTTTTATTTATTAACTTTATCTATACCTTATATTATTTTTTTATATCTTTAGTTCTAGTGCGTAATATTAAGAATTTAGCGTATCTATTAATAGGAACAGTCCTATTAAGTGTGCATAGCGCTCCTATCTAGCTAACCTAGCTAGCTCTTATATAACTTAATAATTCTATTATTTATACACATATATATAGCTTATATATATATTACCTTTCTCTTAATTATATTAAAAAAGATATTTAGTTAGCTAAGAAAGTTATTTAGATAGTTAAACTTTAAAATATGTATAAGAATAAAAAAGCTTTCTACTATTTAATTTTAGTTTACCTTTTTATTATATAATAAAAGGGAGTTTATATATATAGATCTAACTATAAAACTAGCCTAGCTTTAATATTTTATGCGTACTAGAAAGGCTAACTTTAAAGGATAGCTACTTTATACGTTTAAGACGTATAGAATAGCTTTTACCTAAAGTTATATAATAAAGTACCTTAATATATATTTATACTTACTATACGTATATATAGATACTTACTATTTTTTTTTTTAAAAGTGCTTCGTACTATGCGTAAATAGCCTTTATTCCCTTTTTTATAACTTATTCTTTTATATATATAGTAACTCTTATTTCTACTTTTATATTAGTACTTATATCTACTACTAGCTTTTTATATACTTATATAGAAGTCCTTACTAAAAAAAACTACGTTTATTATTAGTATATAAAGTAAAAAATAGTATTAAAGCTATAGAAACTAAGTTATATAACTAACCTCTAAATAGGTTAGCGTTATATAAAACTACTAATTAACCTTTTTTACTATTTACCCCCTTATTATAGGTAAATATTCTATAAATATAAGAAAAAAGGTTTCTCTTTTTTCCTACACTACTCTATAGTAAGAAAAAAAAAAAAAAAAATATAACTTTTTAATTAGTATTTTTATTAACCTTCTTTTTTTAGCTAAATACAGAATTTTTATATAGGTTTTAAATATTTAACCTTAAAAAACTTAAAGTATCTTAGTTTAGTATCTATTATAAAAGCTAGCTATAGTTTTCTCTTTTTATATAGTTTTTTCCTCTTTTAGTTTACTAGTTACTAAAGTAGATTATACGCTTTTTATTAATATAATAAGGGTAGCTTAATTTAGTTTAGCTTTATAGGGCTTAAGTAGGTTATAGAAGTTTATTTATTATATATAACTAACACGTTAACTAGATCTTATATTAGAATATATTTATTTATTATACGTTCTTTTTTTTTATATAGATCTTACTTCTATTATATAAGATTTTACTTATGTAATTTTTTTTTAGTCGCACGTTAGGCTTTAATATAAAAATTTTACATTATTTTTTTTTAAAATTCTTTATATAAACTTACTTATATATAGTATAAAAAAATCTCTTTATAAAGATTTTACGTTATAAGGTATTAATATATATTTTTTTATATATAATTACTTAAAATAAAGTAGTAGTAACTAAATTTAGCTTTATAATAGTAAAAGTATTAAAGCACGTATTAAATTAAAGCTTTAACTTTATATAACCTTAATTAGGTATAAAAATAGCTTAAATTCCCTTTTATACTTTATTTCTTTTTTTCTATAAACTTTATATATTATACTTTCTCTTTTTTTTTTTTTTTTTTTTTTATACGTATACCTTACTATTACCTATAATAAGACTTCTTTTTAGCTCTTATTAACTTTATACGTATACCTTTTTTAGCTCTTTTTTTTTTTAAGATTAACTTTATACGTAGTTTACTATAGCTTTAGTTCCTACTAGTTAAACTAATAATACTACTTAATAAGGTAGTATAACTACTATTACTAATCTTTTTAGCGCAGTTATAACCTAAGTATAAAAAGCATAAATATAAGTAACTTTTCTAACTAGGTCCTAAGCTAATTATACGTTTCTAGCTACGCTAGCTATTAATATATATACTTTTTTTTTTATTTTTTTTTATATATTATTCTTTTTTATTTTAGCTAACCTTTATATAATATAGGATAATAAGCATTAAGTTATTATAATACTCTTCTAAGACATAATTATAAAAATTCCTACTACTATAAATTTATATAAGTACGTTACTAAGTTAATCTATTATAAGAGATACTTTTATATAATACTTATGCATAGCTATAGCTAGCAGCTTTTTATATATAAGTACTTATACTAAAAAGCTCTAAATCTTTAGCTTTTTCTATACTATTACTTTATTACTACTTACTAAGATAGTACTTATAGTAATTATATATATAAGTTATATAGTTCTTATTACTAGTATTATACTTAAAATACTATAATATATAGTAGTTTTAGAAGGGCTAGTTAGTGCCTATATATAGGCCTTATACTCTAAAAATCTTTTCTTTTATTTCTTTATATAAGCTTATATATCTTAGATTAATAAATAAATAAATAGAAAAAGTACCTCTAAAATAATTATGTAAAACTATAATAACTATATAAAAACTAAAATAAAAATATATATTAATCTTATAACGTAGGTTACAAGCAAGCTAATTACATAAGTAAGCTAATTACTCTGCCAAGCCCGCACCAGATTGCTCTATAAAACATACGATATACTATAGGATTTAGATAAAATAGTATTCTATAACCCCTCTATATAATCTATAGATGTATCTGCTATAGTTTTACAAGTTCGTGCGTTATACCTAGTCTTACCGCATTGCCTATAGCGTCTTTAAGATAGCTTACCTAGTTTAGTACGCCTACCTTTCTTTACCTTCTTACTACTACTACGCGCCCTAAATTCTTATAGAGAGGCTAATTGCTATCTTTCTTTAGCTGTTAATACTTTTTAATCCTAAATACGCTTTTTTTTATATAATTTACGTCGCGTAGCGGCTTTATTAGCTGCTTAAAGCTTAGTATTCTCCTTTTACGCTAATACTAGCTTATACGTAATTATAGCTGCGCCTTTTACTAGCTTTTTAAACGCCTTAACTATAGATATTAGGGAGCTATCTATATGCCTTTAAATTCTCTACTTTACTAGCATTAATTATAATCTAAATTTTAGAGTATTTCCTAGCGTCTGTAACTACTAGAAGTCTTTATTAATAATAGGTAGTAAAGGCGTATAAAGCTTAATATTAAGCTTTAATATTACTATATCTAGGTTAAAAAGAACTAAGCCAGCGCCTTAAAAGCCTTTTTAAACATTTTTTTTAGTAATTAAAGCTTTAAAAGTAGTAATAAAGTAAGGTAGGAACTTAGTTTTTATAATATAGGTAATCCGGTTACGCATTAGATTTTTAGCTTAGCGCCTATACGCCTTTTTTAATAAAGTAAAACACCTTATATTAAGGGGCTATAAGAGATAGAATAAGTAAGTAGGTATATAAAGTGTAATAATCTTATTAGCCTTACAGTAATTTTAGAATTTAAGTAAGTTATAGCTTTTATAGCTGTTAATAATAAGCAGACGTACGGCACTAATAGTACGCTTTTTTATATACTTATTAAAGTACTTTAGCTACTATAAACTAAGCTTATTTATTATCTAGCCGTTCTTAGAGACTATAATAACCTAGTTAGAGGGTAGATTCTTCTCTTTATACTAGGCGGAGAGGTAGTGCTTACTTTAAAAGATAATAAAAGGTAGGATTACCTAGCCTATCGCGTTAATGCCTTAAATAACTATAGCCTACTTCTAGTTGCCCTATTATACGCTTTTTAGCTGTTCTTAATGCTTAGAGCCTATAACTACTACTTTAATTAATATTATACCTATTATAAAGCTAGACTTATTAAAATTATAGGTGTCTTTATTTTAGATGCCGTACTTAGATTTTATATTTTCTATAAGGCGGAACTAGCCTTATATAACTTCTAGATTCTTATAGAGGGCTCTCTTATAGTTATACTTTTAATTAAACTTTATTATAAGCTCTAGCTAGCGCTTAATAAAGTTTATAGCCTAGTTCTAGCCTACTAGTTTTAGGCTACGCTTAGCCTATAGAGAATTAGCTTTATCTACTATAGTAGTAAGCCGGGACAGAAATCTTTAAGCGTTTAGGTTAAGTATATCCTAAAGAAGCACCTGCTTTTCTATCTTTAGAAGATTAATTAAATTAGGCGCGCAATTACGTTAAAAGGTAGTTTTAGCACGTTGTGTGCTTAGTGTACTTTAAGGCACGTTATAGATCTGTGCAGCGCGTTATTAAGATAGTGTCGCGTTTTATTTAATAGCTTAAAGTGTAAGCTGTATTTTAGCCTTTCTTAATTCTAATAGCTAAGTAGGTTATTAAAACATTAAAGAAACTATTAGTTAATAGTATACTTTAGTGCGGGCTTAGTAGAGTAATTAGCTTACTTGTGTAATTAGCTCGCTTATAACCTACGTTATACGTAAACTTAGGACTTTTATATAAAATCCTTTTATTTAATATAGGCTTTTACCTTAATTATTAACTTATTATATAAAACTAAAAAAGTAAGTATAGTATTTAGAGCCTTTTTTATATAGGTATTTATAGGGTTATTTTTTCTACTTACCTAGCGTACTTTAGATATTTCTCTATTTTTATATAATTTTTATAAAGATATAATATTTATTATTAGTTACTTTTTATTAGTAGTTTCTAGCTTAACTAAATAATTATATAAAGATTTTAAATCTATATATATTATAAGGAAGATATCTAGAATACTAAGTATATATATAATCCTATTTAGAGTTACGCTAAGGCAGATAGTAGAATTAAATTTATTTACTATATTATATAACTTACTTATAAGTACGCTTTTTATTACTTTTTTATACTTAGTTAAATTCTAGTATATAATATTCCCTATAATATTAAAGCTATATTTTTTTTCTATATACTCTTCTATACTAAGTATAATTATAAATTTTAGCTATAAGCTAAAATCTTTATTATTTATAAATAAACTATTAGTAAAAATAAAAAGCTTTATACGCGTAATATCTAGTAGAATAAAGTAAAAACTATAGTAAGAGTTATCTATCTACTACTTAATTTATATATTTAAGGCAGATATATCTTTTTTTATAAGTTAAATTATTTATATAGTAATAGAAAAATTAAACGCTACTTCTAGTTAATAAATAGAAAAAATATATACTTTTTAAGCTTATTAGGCTACGTACTACTAGGCTATATTTTTACTTTTTAAATCTATTATATATAGCTTAAACGCTTACCCCTTTTATATAAAAATTAAAGTATCCCCTTTAAGTACTAGCTTACTACTATTAAACTTAATAGGTTAGTTATATAAAAAGGTAGTTTTACTTTTTATATAAAAGGTTACTTTTTAAAGTTTTTTTTTTTTTTTTTTTTGAGAAAAGAAAGGGGTAATAATACTAAAAGTATTATTTATCTATATCTCTATAATACTAAAAGTTTTTATACCTTTATTTATAATAAAAAAGTAAAAATTATACGTAGATATCTATATCTATAGCGCTTCGTAGTAGTATAAATAATACGTTTTATAATAAAATAAACCTAATTTAGTAGCGCTATATAGAGGTTATATAATTTAAATAATAGTATTTAGAGGGTATTAGTCTTTTAGTTTTTTTAGTAGGTAAGTATATAGCGTATAATTAATTTTATTTTTTAATTATACGTACGCTTATATTATATTTTATAGCTTAATTACTATTCTATACGTAGTAATAAGAGTAGGTATAATTATAAAAAATAATTTTTAGCTTATTTTTTAGATAGTAGGGGCTTAAATAAAGATTAATTCTTTCTTAAGGTCTAAATATCTAGTAAATACGTATCTAAATTTTTTATATAGTTATATAGTTTTTTTTTTTTACTTTACGTACTATATAAAGGTTAACTATTTATTCTATTTATATATTTAGGTTATACTTTAGTATTTTAAATATACTTATTACTATAAGGTTATTTATCTCTATATAATCTACTTATTTAAAAGGTTTACTAAAAGTTATAATAATCCTATCTATACGCAACTTAATTACTAAATCTATATTATTTTTCTCTTTCTATATTAAGTATAAAGTATATTTTTTATTTAGTTTTTATACTTTCCTAGGCTATCCTCTTTTCTTTACCTATTTTAAAGGGGGTTATACTTTTTTTTAAAGTTTTCCCCTTTTTTATATAGTAGAAAAAGGCTAAATTAACGCTAGTTTATTAAGAATAATAGAAGGATTATTTTTTTCTATCCCTAATTAGGACTTATCCTTTTTTTTTTTCTATATAAACCTATTTTAGTAGGGGGTAGTACTTTTTAACCTACGTATATTATAGTTTAATTAAACTATTATTTAGTTTAATAAGTATATTATTCCTTTTAATATCTTTTATTTTATATAGGCCTATTTTTTTTTTTATACTACGTAAGCACTTTTATACTAATTAGTACCTTTAGAATATTATACGCTACTAAACTATTTTTTATATTAAATACTTAATTAATATTTATTTTTATATATTTATATAAAAGTATTTTTATTACTTTTTATATTATATTTATACGTATAACTATATCTAGTAAAAGTAGTAAATTTAAACTAATTCTTAGATAGAAACTAAATATAAGTAAGATAAGTATAATCCTATTTAGACTAGCTGTATTATTTAATACTTTAACTACTATTTAAAAAAGTAAATTATCCTTTATATAATACTTTATCTTTACTTTAAAAATATTATACGCTCTTTATAAAAATATATACGCTCTTTTAATTTTGCCTACAGCCTAATATACTTTAATAAGTATTTATTTATATTTAACTCCTATAAGCTTTATATAATTATAAAATTCTTTTAAAGTAAAGTTTATACCTAGGTTATATATAATATAATTTAGTAGACTCTAGTAAATATTAATCTAGCACTTATATAAGGCGTTCTAGGTATTATATATAAATATACTTTTTAAAAACACAGCTGCTTAAAATAATATTTCTAAGTTAATAATATAGAGTATATTTTTATTTCTAATTTATATAATATCTATTATAATTTTATAATTAAAGTGCGTATTATTTTTAATTATAAATTTAAATTAATATAGGGACTTACTATGCAGCTAGCAGTAATAATAGAACTTACTAATTTTTATAAGTACGTTATAATCTATATTATGCCTAGCCTACTTTAGTAGTTTATAAAGTTTTTTTATACGTAGGTAACTAAATTATTAATATAGCTATTATAGTTCTTATTTTATAAAGTATAAAGTAATTTTATCTTTTACTATATTAAAAAATAGGTGTCCCTACTTATATATAATAGGTATAGTTTATTAATCTTTATATATAATTATATTTAGAATATTATTATAGTACGCGCCTAGCTAGTTTATATCTATTAGGGATAAAAAAAAAAGTATAGGTACATTAAAAATGTAGTAAGTAACCTTACTAATAAAGTTATCTATTTATACTATACTAATTAATCTTTATACGTCCCTTCCTCTAAAGTTAACTATTATATCTTTTAATATCTAATTAATTTCTATATAAGGGTTTTTTTAAAGGTACGCTTTAAGTTAAACCTTTTTTATAGTAGATACTTTAGCTACTCTAGTATTTTATAGCTTACCTTAGTACTTTATACTATATTAATTACTAAGTATAAACTAAAATACTACTATAGTAGCTTTATAATTATATATATCTTTACCTATTATATAGTAAAAATACGCTATACTTATTAGAAATTATATAGCCTACTTTACCCCTTTATTATTAGAATAGTTATATAACTTTTTTTCTTTTAGAGTTTTATTTTCTTTTTTATCTAATACGCTTTTAAAATTAATAATATACGCTTATATATCTTTTAGTATAGGTATAGAGTTATATATATAAGTAAAGTTTAAAAAGTACTTTTTTTTTACTTATTATCTTTTTTTATATAAATACTTTATTAACTAGTATCCTTTTTTTTTATATATAAAGCACTTTTTACTTTTTCTACCTATATGCGCACTAGAATTACTTATTTTCTATAGTTAATTTTAATTAAATTAAAGTTAGTTTATATAATTATTTTTTAGTTTTAAAAAGTTATTATATTTTTAATTTATATAGAATATTTAATATTTATATAAAAAGTTATCTATAAGGTATTAGTTATTATTATACTTTTAATCTATAGAAACTTACGTAACTACTTAAAAATTACTAAATAAAGCTTTATACGTAAGCTTTATAAAAAATATAGCTAGTTTTAGCTTAGGTTCCTCTCTATAGGCTTATATAACTACTATATAAAGTAGTATATTACCTTAAAAGTCTAATCTAAGTATCTTTTATATAAGGCTTAGCTTATTAAATATATACTTAAGTGTTTTAAATAGATTCTTATTTAGGTTTTTCCTTTTACATTATATAAAAGATAAGAAAGTCTAATTAGTTTAATACTAATTATAGTTAACTATTATATTAAAGTATTAGTTTAACTTTTTATATATATACTTCTAAGTCTTATTAGGCCCTATATTTTATATATAAAAGTTATACGTATAATTTTCTAAGATATTAGAGAATAAGGCTAAGTACTAGCCTTCTATAATATCTAGCTATTAGTATAGATCTATAAAAATTTATACTTTATCTAAAAGAATATTATATAGCTTACCTAAATAGTTATTTACCTTTCTCTAAGTTTTTATAAATTATATTATTTTTTTAGGTAGTACTTTTTTATTATAAACTTTACGTATAACGTAGGTCACAAGCGAGCTGATCACACAAGCGAGCTGATCACTCTGCCAAGCCCGCACCAGATTGCTCTACAAAACATGCGATATACTATAGGATTCAGACAAAATAGTATTCTACGACCCCTCTACATGATCTGTAGATGTATCCGCTACAGTTTTACAAGTTCGCGCGTTATGCCCAGTCTCACCGCATTGCCCACAGCGTCTTTGAGATGGCTCACCTAGTTCAGTGCGCCTACCTTTCGTTGCCTTCTTACCACCACTACGCGCCCCAAATTCTCGTAGAGAGGCTAATCGCTGTCCTTCTTCAGCTGTTAATACTCCTTGATCCTGAATACGCTTTCTTTTATGCGATTTA
>KZ805911.1:0-10856 GCA_003073855.1 Periconia macrospinosa
TTTTACCTAGATTAATACTAGTTATTCTATAGTTAGTTATAAAATTAGTTTACTTTATTTAAGTCTACTTCTATATATATAATTTACTAAAGCCTACCTTATAGTAACCTATACTATTAACTCTAACCTAGACTTAGTAGGAATATTTTACTTTTATTAGATAGGTAAGTAATACTCTATATAACACTTTAACTACCTATAGAATTATATTAGAAATAGCAACTTTAGTAAGCTTACGTACTAAAACTAGTAGTAGTATTAGGGCACTTATAATAAACCCTACTATAGTTATAGTAGAATAGGCTAACTAGATTTAGTAGTAGGCGGAATAGATTTAAAAGCTTATAAAAGTAATTAAACTTTTCTAGGCTAGAGTAAGTGCTAAAGGAGGAAGGGCTTATATAGCTACGCTAGAAAAATACGATAGAAGACGAAAAGGTTTAAAGCCTTTCCTTATAAATATAGAACTTTACTACTAATTTAATTAAACTACCTTTCTATTAAATTAAGATAAGATTCTAGCTATAGGATTATTTTTAAAAGGAAAAGTAGCTAGCTAGATACAACCCTTAATTAATAATTACCTAGTAAATAATAAAGTAGCTAATAAATAGAATAATACTTAAGCTATATTTAAAAGCTAGAATAGATTTAAGAAATAGCTAAAGCACATATTTAGAAAACTAAATAAAAAAGCTTAGGCTAAGTAAAAGATTTCTAGAATTAAGTAGGAAAAGTTAGTTAGAAAATATATTACTAACTTTAAACAGCTTTAAGTAAAAATTAACTAAGATAATATACTTCTAAAGACAGCCTTTTATAATAGGCTTAAGAAGTAAGTTAAAGATAAGCTAGTATATTATAATAAACTGGATAAACTATAGGACCTAATTAAGCTAGCTACCTAGATTAATAACTAGTTATATAAAAGATCCTAATAAAAAAAGTAAGGAAGTATAATAACCTCTAATATAGGAAAGATCTAAAAAAAATAAGATACGTTATAACTAAGATAGTAACGTAGTTATAATAGATAAAGTTTAAGAAAAGTTAAGCTAATAATAAGGATAAAGGTTAAATAGACTTTTAGATAAAGTACGTAAGGAACGCTTTAAGAAAAAGGCATGCTTAAGATATAGTAAGATAGGATACTTTTAAAAAGACTACTTAAGTATAGTTAAAGAAGGGGAAGCTAGGTAAGTAATAGTAAAAGTAGGGATAATTAAATAAACTAACTAGAGGCTAAAAAACTTATAGGTTAATATAATAACTACTAGCAAAGAACCTAAAATAACTAAACTACTTAAAGAAACTAAAAATAAGCTAAGTAAAGCTAGTACTAATATAGAAAATAGTAATAAAAAAGTTACTTAACTTTTAAGCTATATAGTATAGGATAGGTTATAGAAGTAATAGTACTAGTTATATAAAGAATAAAGCTATAAAGGACTAAAGTACACTAAAAAAGTTATAATTTATAGAGAGGATGCTATAGAAGTTATTTAGGAAGCTGTAAACTAGCAAAGACTAGTATAAGCACGAGTTAATGGCTAAATAGTTAAAAGTTATATAGACTTAGATTAGTATAAATATATAGTATAGGAATATAAATACTACTATAAGTATAAAACTAAGGCAGCGCAGCAACTAAAAAATAGGTATTATTAGATACTTTAGACTAAAGATTACTTAATTAGGAACTACTATATATACTATTATAAAGAATAGGCGTAATAATATAAGAAACTTAGATAGTATAAATACTATAATAATAAATATAAGTTGTATTATAGTAGTAAATATATAGTAGGATACTACCTAAAAGGACCTAGGAAGGGTATAGAACTTATATGCAAAAATTAGTCTACTTATAGGGAGGAACACCTAGACTAATAGTATAAAGATATAGAGAACTAGCGTAGTTATAAGAAGGCTAATTACTTACTCTATTTTTTAGAAAAGGAAGAAGCTACGTAGAAGTATACATATTATATATACATAGTAGTACTAGTAGGAAAATACCTAAAAGCATTATATAAATAATACTATAAGGGTATAGGAGACCTAAAAGAATAAGTTAAATAAGCTAAAGCCTTATAGAAATAAAGACTTATAAGATTATATAAGAAAAAAGAACCTATAGACTAGCCTAATAAAAAAGATTAATTCTACTTAGCTAATAAAAAAATAATAATAGTAAAATAACTATTAGAGGCTGTAAATTACGTAAGAATATTATAGATAGCGTATTACATTAATAAGTGCCTTATTTACTTTAGTAAAAAAGAAAGATTAGAATAGTTTTTTAGGAAGCCTTAATAAAAAATCTATTATTAGGTAAAAAACTAAAATGCTACTAGAGATAGGGTCTCGCTAGTAAGGGCATTTAAATAACAACCCTATATAATATATAATACCTAGAGCTACTAGTATAATAGCTAAGGGTAGAGGTGTTAGTATATAAAAAATAGCTTATTACTATTATTAATAGTAGAGCCGTATAGATAGTTATTTTACCCTAAGTAGTAGAAAAATATAATATACTATATTAAGATAAGAAATAACCTATATAAGTAATACTAGCTAATAATAACCCTATAAGTTATAAGAACGGTATAATGCGTTTAGAAACGTAGATAGTAAATTTCTAAGTACTAGGAATTAAGGATACTATAAATATTAATATTATAGACTTTAAAGAAAAAAATATATTAATTAGATATAATTAGCTATAAAAGTATAATCTAGCTATAGATTAGTAGATAGGAATAATAATTAGCTAAGAACTAGCGCGCATAGTTGCTAATATTAGATATAAAAGATTAAGCCTAATAATCTAGAGCTTATTTAGTAGGACTAGATGGATTAGTAAGATATTACTTTATAAAATTATAAAAATACGTGAAAAGGACCCCTTAAGAATAGACGTTATATAGGTATAATTAGTTGCACCCTTAAAGGATAAACTAACCCTACTAATACTAAAGAAATATAATATAGATAAATTTAGAAAACTATTTAAGAAAAATAAGGCTATAGAGCTAGCCTAATACTAGAAATAGGATTATAGGATAGAGCTAATAGAAGGAGAAAAACTTAAACCTAGTAGAATATACCTACTTTTTTAAGAATAGCATAAGGAACTAAAGAGATATATCTAGAAGAATTTTAAGAAAGGATTTATATAACTTAGTAAAAGCCTAATAACTTTACTAATACTATTTATACTAAAGAAAAATAGTAAGTTATGTTTCTATATAGATTATAAATAACTAAATAAAGTAATAAAGAAAAACAGTTACCTGCTACTACTTATCTAAGAGCTAATAAACTAACTCTAGGGATATAAGTAGATTATAAAGTTTAATATCTATAAAAGGTATTACTAGATTTAAATAGCAGAAGGATATAAATAGAAAATAGCGTTTAAATGCAGCTTAGGACTATTTAAATATATAGTTATACTATTTAGATTAATAAACGCACTAGCTACGTTTTAGTTAGTAATAAACGCGGTGCTATATAAATACTTAAATGTATTTATAATAGTATACTTAGATAATGTACTAGTGTACTCTAAGGGATTACTAAAAAAGTACATTAAATATGTAAAAAAAGTATTATAAAAGTTAAAAGAATATTAATTATTCTTATAACCTAGTAAGTGTAAATTCTACGTAATAGAAACTAAGTACTTTAGATTTATTATTAGGAGAGAGGAAATTACTATAGATTTAAAGAAGATTAGCGCTATACAGGAATAGAAGGTTCCTAAAATAGTAAAAGATATATTGTTTTTTTTAGGATTTACTAACTTCTATAGGAAGTTTATTAAGGAATACTTAAAAACTACAGTACCTCTAACTAAAATTATAAAGAAAAAAAAGGGTTTTTACTAGAATAAGGAATAATAGGAAGTATTTAAAGAGCTTAAATAATTATTTATAACTACACTAATATTATAGATATATAACTTTAAACAACCTACGTAAGTAGAAATAGACGCATTAGACTATACATTAGGGGCCGTGTTATCGTAATAATATAAAGATAGAAAATAGAGACTAGTATTTTACTATTTATAAAAGTTCTTAAGAGTAGAACTAAATTATAATATTTATAATAAGGAATTACTAAGAGTAATTAACGTCTTTAAATAATAAGAAGTATACCTAGTAAAAGCTAAATACTAAGTAGAGGTGTATATAGATTACTAAAATTTAATAAGCTTTATAACTATAAAAAAGCTTAATAGACAGTAAGTAAGGTAGGTAGAGTAGATAGCAATCTTTAATTTTAAGATATACTACTGCCTAAAATTACTAAATAAGGTAGCAGATGCTTTTAGCTAAAGATTTAACCTATAAAAAACTAATAAACTAATATTATATAATACGGTGCTACGTTAAAAAAGCGACAGCACCTTATAATATAATTAACTATAGCTAGCAAAAATTACAGGTATCTAAGAAAATGACGCTAAAAAAGTAGAAAAAAAAACTAGCAAATAATTAGTACAGACGGAGGCACATTATAAAATAATATAAAAACTCTATAAATCTAAGGAATAGAGACACCTAGGTATTAAAGAAATAATTTAATAAATGTAAAATAAATACCTAGAAGAAATACCCTAGTTATAGAAAAAAGTAATAGAAGTAGTAGAAAGGTGCGTAGCCTGTTAGAAGAATAAGCTAAAGTAACATAAATCCTATAAATTACTATAACCCTTATAACTACTAGAATAACTATAGATAAGCGTAATAATAGACTTTATAGTAAAGCCCCTAAAATTGTTAGAACTAGGCTTAGGTTAATTATATAATATGATCTTAGTTATAGTAAACTAATTAACTAAGGCGTTTAAGTTTATACTAACTAAAAAATCTATTATAGTAGAGGAACTAGCTTATAAAGTTATAAAGACGCTTATAGCTAAATATAGAATACTAGAATAACTTATTATAGATAGGGATAAATTATTTATATCTAAGTATTAGGATACGTTTATTACTATGTTAGGAATATAAAGAAAACTATTAACTAGTTATTACCCTAAAATAGATAGATAAATAGAATAAATAAATTAAAGTTTTAAATAATACTTAAGAATATACGTTAATAAGCTATAAAATAACTAGGTTAAACTCCTACTAATAGTATAATTAGTATATAATAGCGTAAGATTATTAATAATAGGATACTTACTACACTACGTAAATTATAGATATAAGCTAGTTACTTATTAAGATTTAAAAAATATTAAAAACCTAGTAGTAGGAGCTAATAAAAAGGCACAACTATTATGTAAACTATATAAAGAACTAGTTATAAACATTATAAAACAGAACCTTATAATGTCTAAATTAGCTAATAAGAAAAGAATTAAGGAACTAACCTTTAAGAGAGGGGATAAAGTTTTCCTATTATAAAAAAATCTAAAAATAAAAAGGCTTTATAATAAACTAAACAACTTCTAAGTAGAACTATTTAAGGTTTTAAAGGTTAAGGGACTAGTTACGTTTAAATTAAAACTACTAAAGGGTATACGTATATACCTTATCTTTTATAAATTACTACTAGAACTAGCACTACTAGATACTAAAATAGAAATTAAATTAGAACTTAAAAATAATAATTATAATATTAAAAAAATTAGAAAGCTATAAAAATTTAGGCGTTAGTAGAAGTACTTAGTTAAATAGCTAAAATAGCCTAAAAGCTAGAATACCTAGAAATTAATGTAGAACCTAGAGAACTACTAGAAGAAGGTAGATAAGTTCTATTAATAACACCTAAAGGTAGAGCGTTTAATAATTCTAGGAAGGTAGAAAAATTAAAAAATAAAGAAGGATTAAAGAAAGTAAGTAAGGAAAAATTACTCTATAACTAGCCTAAGTTAGTTAATAATTTAAGTTATAAAAATAAAGAAGCTACGGTAGAGACCGTACCTTTAGAAAAGGAAATAGAAGGCGTTAAATTATAAATTCTAGTAGTAATCTTAAGCTATTTAAGCTTATAAATAAATTTAATATTTATAAAAACGTAATAACGTTCTATTTCTTTACTTTATAATAACTTTAACTCTTTAGTAGCTAGCTTAGTATAAAGCTTAGCTATATAAAAGTAAGTATAATATTACTTAGCTTTTATCTCTTAACGCTTAGTATTAGTTAATATAAGGTTATAGTAAGCCTTAGCCTAAATATATAGAGTATAAAACCTAGTAGATAACTCTACTACGTAGGTTAAACTCTTTTCTTTATAATAGCTATAAAGAATAGGTATCTTAATACTAGTAGTAAGGACGGCCTCTACTTATAAATAATATTACTTAGTTAAAAAAAGTTTAGAAACCTTAGGCATAGTTAGGAAGGGGTATTTAAGAAACTAAGGATAAATAAGGTAGCTAGGTATATATAAACTTTATATACTAACTACTTAGTAGAAAAGCAGTAGTAGTAGAGCGGCGTTAGCGGTAGCAACTAAGATCCTTAAGTTATTAAGATAATAAACTTAAAAAAGGGGATAATATTATAAATAAAGAGACTGTAGAGGTATATATCTAATAACTATATATTTATAGTAAGTAGAAGGTAACGTATAATAAGCCTATAAGGCGTAGGGCTAAGTTAGGTAAGTAGTTACGTAACTAGTACTCTATCTTAGTAGAGGAAGTAAAAGTGCTTTACTAAAAATAATAGAGTATAAGTAATCTATCTACTTTAAAAAAGTAGAAGGAGTAATACTATAAGAAGAAGTAAAAAACGCAGTATAAAGACTAGTAGAATTTCCTTTATCTTTTATTTTCTAGTTCTTTATAGTTAACTTAGAATAGTTTATTTTTTACCTAGATTAATACTAGTTATTCTATAGTTAGTTATAAAATTAGTTTACTTTGTTTAAGTCTACTTCTATATATATAATTTACTAAAGCCTACCTTATAGTAACCTATACTATTAACCTTAACCTAGACTTAGTAGAAACGTCTTACCCCTATTAGATAGATAAGTGATACCCTATATAATAATTTCTTACTTTAAATTTAAATAACTTTTCTAATTTAGAAGAGTATATTAATAAAGTAAAAGAAATAATAGTCTTATTATAAGCTAAAGATATAGAGCTACCTAAGTAATTAGTTATAGCCTATATTTTAAATAGCTTAGATAATAAGTATAAAGCTTTTATTACTTCTTCTATACAATTTTTTAAAGATAATTCTAATAATATTAATTTAGAAATCCTATTTTCTAATTTAATAGAAGAATCTAAAAGATTAAAAAGTTTAGAAGATAGTAATAATACTACTTATCTTATTAAAAATAATAAGAATAAAGTTAGTAAACGCTTTAATAAATCTAAACAATATTGTATAAATTGCAAAACTAATAGTTACAATACTATTAATTGCTTTAAACTATTTCCTAATAAAAAACCTAAGTCTAAAAGGTTTAATAAGAAATATAGTATAAATAATTTAGATAAAAAAAAAGAAAAAGTCTATTTATCTAGAATTTCTTTTTAAACTAAGAAAGAAAAGCAAAAATTAAATAGAAAGTCTAAAAATTAAATTAGACCTTCTAATAGCTTTTCTAATTAGTTAAAAGAAGAAAAAGATAATATAGATAATTATAAAGCTATAAACCTTAATAGTTTAAATAAAACTAATAAGGATAATAGTAATAAGGTACTAGTAACCCTTAACTCTAAATCTATAAATAAAGCTAATTTTATTTTAGATTTTAGCTCTACCTAGCATATTATTAATAATAGGGATTATTTTAATAACTTTATTAATTATAATAATAGTATTAGCTGGGGGGATAAATCTAGCCTAGAGGTTAAGGGAAAAGAAGATATTTTATTAAAAATTTCTAATAAAACTATCCTTTTAAAGAATTGCTTTTATGTACCTAGTTTTACTATTAATTTAGTCTCTATTTCACAACTAGAAAGTTCTAAATATTATATACTTTTTAGAAATAATAGAGCAGAGCTTTATAATAAGGATAATATATATATTACTTCTTCTTTTAATCTAAAAGCTAATAACTCTTTTATAACTAATAGTAAAATAGATTCTTTAGAAACTAAAGAAACTATAAATACTATTAGTAATAAAGATTTAATGCTTTGGCATAAGCGTTTAGGGCATAAAAACCTAAAGGATATTACTACTATTTTAAATATCCCTTATAAAAGTAGTTATAAGGATTTAAAATGTAGTATATGTTTTGCATCTAATATAACTAATAAAGTTAATAAGGAAATTACTCCTAAAGCTACTAGTTATTTAGATAAAGTGGTTTTTAATATAGTAGGCCCTATAACTCCTCCTACTAAAGAGGGTTATAAATATATCTTATTTATTCTAGATTCTTATACTAGATATTTAGATTACTTTCTACTTAAAGCTAAAAGCGAAGCTTTTAATAAATTTACTATTTATAAAGCTAAAGTAGAAAAGCAAAGTAATCTAAATATAAAAAGAATTAAATCAGACAATGGGACAGAATTTAAAAATTCTTTATTTAATAACCTTTGTATAAAAGAGGGTATAATACAAGAATTTAATAGTCCTAGAACTAGTCAATAAAATGGTTTAATAGAAAGAATAAATAGGACTATATTAGAAACTACTAGAAGTTTTTTATATAATTCTAATTGCCCTTTAGAATATTGGGGAGAAGCTATTGCTTCTAGCGTTTATATTTATAATATAATCCCCCACTCTAGTATTAATAACCAAATACCTTTTAATTTAGTTAACCCTACAATTAAAATAAACTATAAGTTTATTAAAATTTAGGGTTCTATTTATTTTTATAAAGATAAAACACAAATAACTAAATTATAACAAAGAGGTAAAAAAGGTATACTTTTAGGATATAATAATTTTAATACTTATAAAGTATTAGATTTATTATCTAGAAAAGTTATTTATACTAGAGATATAGTTATTTTAGAAGATAACTATTTTGCCTTTAAAGTTAATAAGGATAGAAAGCTTTTAGTAGAAGAAGAAAATATTAAATCTATAAAAGATTTATCTATTATTGAAAATCAAAAGGATTACCCCCTAATTAATTTAAATAATAATAAATCTAAAAATATTAATATTTCTAAACCTATAGTTAAAATACCTGCTATAGATAAAAAGAAACTAAAAGACTTTATACCTTATAACTCTTTATTAGTAAAAGATAAAAATAAAATTAAAAATTTTATTTTATCTACTATTTTATTTAATAAAGAACCAAATACTTTTAAAGAAGCTTTATCTAATTCTAATAATTTAGAATGGATAAAAGCTATAGAGCTAGAAATTAGGGCTTTAGTTAACTAAAATACTTGGACTTTAACTAAATTACCTAATAATAGACAAGCTTTAAAAGGTAGATGGGTTTATAAAATAAAAACTAATAAAGATAATAAAATTATTAAATATAAAGCTAGATGGGTAGTAAAAGGTTTTAGCCAAATCTACGGATTAGACTATTTAGAAACTTTTGCTAATACAACTAGGCTAGAAGTAATTAAATTATTACTTTATTAGGCTATATTTAATAATTTTAAAATAAGGCAATAGGATTTTAAAAACGCTTTTGTACACGCCCCTATAGATAAAGAAATCTACGTTAAATTACCTCCTAGTTTTATTAATAATAAATCTATTTTATTAAATAATAATAAAATAGAAAATTATAATAATATTAATAAAACTATGCTAGAAAATAAGCATATAGTATATAAATTAAATAAAACACTATATAGATTAAAACAATCCCCTAGGCTTTAGTATAATTTACTAGCTAGTAAACTAAAAGAAATAGGTTTTTTACCTATTATTTTAGAGCAAGGAGTATTTTAAAATAAAGACTTAAATATAATTATTATAGTCTACGTAGACGATATTTTAGTCCTAGGCCCTAATTTAAATACTATTAATATAGTAAAGAAAAATCTTATAGATTTACAATTAGATCTAGAAAATTTAGGCCAGGTTTCCTACTTTCTAGGTATAGAAATAAATAAAACTAATAATAGTATTAGTTTAGGACAAACTAAATATCTATTAAATATACTAGAAAAGTATAATAAATCTAATTTAAACCCAGTTTCTACACCTTGTGAACCTGGAATTAAATTAGAGAAAAATAAAAATCAAGCTACTTTAGAGGAAATAAATTACTACCAGCAACAAATAGGTAGTTTAATTTATTTATCTACTAAAACTAGGCTAGATATTAGCTATTTAGTTAATAATTGCGCTAGATTTATGTCTAATCCAAATTCTAGCCACTATAAAGCGCTAGAAAGGATTTGGAAATATCTAGTAGGGACTATTAACTATTTACTAATATTTAAAACTAATAAGAATTATAATAATAATAATACTTATAATAAGTCACTTATTATTAATACTATTAAAAATAAGGATATATCTAATAATATAACTCTAAATTGTAAAGAAAGTACCCCCAGTACTTTAGATACAACAGTGAGCTATAATAATAGTTATAACTTATTAAATAGTAAAAATTCTTCTAAATCAGCTACTAATAGTACTAAAGTTAATAATTTTAATAATTTTAACTTAATAGGCTATATAGACGCTAATTGGGGGGGTGATTTAGTAGGAAGAAAAAGCACTACAGGCTTTATTTTTACTATTAATAATACCCCTATTAGTTGGTCTAGTAAATTACAAAAATTAGTAGCATTATCTACTTGCGAGGCTGAATATATGGCCCTAAAAGAAGCTATTAAAGAATATATTTATTTAATAAATATATTTAAACTATTAGATATAAATAAAAATACTAATAGTTATTATTTATTTAGTGATAAC